>JAMPIV010017111.1:0-104451 GCA_024509875.1 Oreohelix idahoensis | reverse complement strand
TAACCATACATTAAAATGAATTGAATACACATTTGACAAAAAACCACCAGCTTATTTTTTTTCTTTTTAACCAAATCGGTAGAAACCAAATTATGTGACCTGGCAACCTGTGAAAAAATAACTTCCATTTAAACGGTCCTTCAACGATCATAGCTATCTAATAATTTTGTTTTCTGCAACAACTAAAGATGTTACTATAAAAAATAACTTAAAAATAATTGCAACGGGAAAAAAAAAAAAGCGACTGCCGAGCAAATTTGGTTTTTAACTCTTTAACACCCAAGAGCCAGTATACTGTACTTCCCGCTAGACCCATTTGGCCCAATCAACAGTATACTGGCTTTCGTATCTCTTAATCCTTTCTAGGGCTGTTTTCTAATTTTGACAACTCAAAAACGCTATTTTCTTAAAGTATAGCCATCCATTATGGACTTTTGTTATTTATGAATATGAACATTTTAAAAAATTATTTCCAAACAAAAACAATAAAAACATACTGGTATGGCCATTTTTGTTTGGGCCAAACCCACTTTTTTGCTTGGGACTGAAAGAGTTAACATATGTTGATACAGTTAGTTAAACAACCAGACTAAAGCCAGGCATTTTCTAAATTTTAGTACTAAGCGGGGACAAAGGTTTATAAAAAAAAAAAATTCTGAATCACCGACATACCATAAGTGAAAGCGAATGAATGCATAAGTCTGTTAATTCAATCAAAATAAACATATATTCAAATTTTGACCAAGCATTTTAAAAATTATGTTAAAAAAAAATAATAATAATACCATGTCAGATTTTCATTAAGATTTAACACGCACAGCGGATGTTCATGCTCAGAGAACCTCGTTCGTCGACTATATTGCTGTTATACCCTGTTCAACCAAAAAAGAGGTTATTTTTTTTTTTTTTTTTTATTGGGGTAAATCGTGCGTTTAAGAGAACTTTCACTGGTTTTTGTTGGTTTTTAATATATGTATCGATACAGCTCTGATCGAATTTGAAACCGCTTGGCCAAATGAGTGCTATTAACTCTTAGTATACGTGCTCAAAAACCGCGTTTTTACGAGCTGATTTCAGAGAGTACATTTTTAGACATGACTGCCTTTACTGATTTTGCATTAAGTAACTTATTTATAATGATAACATAAAGTGTTATATATTAAAATGTAGAAAAATGAATCATCTATGACATGCACTTAACTTAATTGTTAAGTGGTGTTAAACATGCATGCAACATATACAGTAATGAGTGCAGAAAAATGTTTAAATTGAAAAAATTGAGAAACAAATTGTACTTATCAATATGTATAATTAATTCTGGTAAATTTCTACCCCTAAACCTACTTTCATTTTAAAGTACATCCATTTTCACATAATGTAGGAAAGTTGGAGTTGTTTCTGAGCACAAATAAAGTTTTTATCACAATTTGAATTGTTTTGGTATATTTAGATAAAGCGCACAAATATTTTAACCTTTATTTACAGACATGACTACCGTTACTGATTTTGCATTAAATAATTTATTTATAATGATAACATGAAGTGTTTATATATCTAAAATATAGAGAAATGAAAACCCCTTTGACATGCACCTAACTGAATTAGACAATTATATTAGACATGCATGAAACATATTCAGTAAAGAATGCAGAAAAATTTAAAAGATAAAAAATTTAAAAACACATTGTCCTTATCAATATGTATAATTAATTCTGGTAAACTTCTACCCCTAAACCTACTTTCATTTTAAAGTACATCCATTTTCACATAATGTAGGAAAGTTGGAGTTGTTTCTGAGCACAAATAAAGTTTTTATCACAATTTGAATTGTTTTGGTATATTTAGATAAAGCGCACAAATATTTTAACCTTTATTTACAGACATGACTACCGTTACTGATTTTGCATTAAATAATTTATTTATAATGATAACATGAAGTGTTATATATCTAAATATAAAGAAATGAAACCCCTTTGACATGTACCTAACTGAATTATTCAATGATTTTAAACCTACATGCAACATATGCAGTAATGAATGCAGAAAAATTTAAAAAGATAAAAAAATTGAAAAACACATTGTCCTTATCAATATTTATAATTAATTCTGGTAAACTTCTACCCCTAAACCTACGTTCATTTTAAAGTACATCCACTTTCACATAATGTAGGAAAGTTGGAGTTGTTTCTGAGCAGAAATAAAGTTTTTATCACAATTTGATTTTTTTTTTGGTATATTTAAGCGCACAAATATTTTAACCTTTATTTACAGACATGACTACCGTTACTGATTTTGCATTAAATAATTTATTTATAATGATAACATAAAGTTTTATATATATCTAAATATAGAGAAATGAAACCCCTTTGACATGCACCTAACCTAATTGTTAAGTGGTGTTAAACATGCATACAACATATACAGTAATGAGTGCAGAACAATTTTACAATATTAAAAAATGTGGGGAAAAGTTGTACTTACCCACAAAAATAATCCAATTTGGAAGCCTGGAACTCCTAGAACCACTTTTATCCAATTATACGGAACACAGACAGGTTTCACTTGTTTTGAATACTAAATAAAAATGTTTCCTTTTGAAATTTTCAGGTCACATATTGAAAAATCATGACGAAAATAAACTATGTACACACTTTATACACAACTGATATTTACCACAAACTATTTCCTTTCATGATAAGCAGCAAAACAGTTGTTTGGATGTAGATGGGGATTATTTGGGCATCCTTCACAATAAAAGGATGTCCTGACCCTTACTTGAGGGGTGCTGCAAACGACACAGTTGCTCTTTTGGGAAGTTCTTTCGATTAACGTTGACAGTCCCAGTGAAATAATGACTCCTGTTATTCAGATATTGAAGCAACGGCACACTTGTGTAATATTGATCAGCATAGATGTGATGACCTTTTCCACATGGTTGTAGCAAAGTGTCAAAAACTTTGATGGCTTGCCGGCTATTTACATCAATATCTGGACTGTACGAAGTATTGGCCCCAAAGTATATCAACAAATTTACTACATACCCTGTGCTACTGTCGCAAAGACCGAATGTCTTCACATGATATTTTTTGGGTTTAGAGGCATTGAACATTTTGTGAGCCCATCTGCCTTTCCACCCAATTACCATTTCATCCAAAGACAGCTCCTTGTAAGGGTAAAAATGCTTCCTGGAATCTAGATAACATTTTCTATAGAAATGGTTCAATCTTTGCTTTACCTTGTGCGTCTACATCACTCACATGAAAACCTCATCGTGTGATATAACATCTGAAACCTATCCCGTGTAAACATCTGTCTGTACCAGGGAGTTTGCATAAAGCCTTCATTAGACCAATAATCACTAATGGCTGGTTTTTTCACAATTCCCATTGCTATTATCACAGCAAAAAAACTTGCACAGTTCTGGAGATGTAACTGGATACCAGTTTTGATAGACAGATCTTTTTGTCGCCGTTTCTGAATTTGACTGACAGAGTCGATCAGCATATTCATTTATAGAAACAGTAAGCTCATCTATAATCTCATTAGTTAAAAGAGCTTTGAGACAATAAAATGCAGAAGAATCATCAGGTATAATATTTGGATTCACACCTGTAATCCTAGCATGAGGTGGTACAAAGCGGAAAGCATTTTGTGTTGAGCCAGCATCAACTTCATTCCACCTAATTTCCTCATTCATTGTACTTGTATTACCATCAGTACTTGTGGATTCTGCTTCTTTATGGGTTGATCTAGATGTATCTTCTTTTAATCTTTTCTTCATGGGAGCTTTACCTTTTCCTTGTCTTTTCACTGGCCTGGCATTTCTAGTGCTAGTACTACTGACAGAACCAGCTAGGGGAAACGCCCCCTTCTCATCTGATTCAGTGTTTTGATTACATATATCTTCGCTGGGCAAGATATATTCTGAATCTGAACTGTCATCTTCACTCGATAACTGATCTTCCTCATGTTCGATCCAAGAAGAAATAAGTCGTGCTGCTTGCACCGCCGATAACCTTTGCTTACAATCGTTTGAAGATGAAGCCATTTTGGTTAGAACAAGTTTGTTTACGATCAACAGCCGAACAAAACACTAAAAATCGAACTTAATAACTCATCAAAACGACAACCTCGCTAATATTTGTAAACAGACTGAACACAGGAAGTGACTGTTAATGTTGGATTGGATAAAACATCGACAATATTTCATTAACTCTTTGCCGATAGAGACTTCATGTAAAAAGCCCCGTGAACTGGCTTGCCGTATATTTGGTACAAAAACCGAGCCCCGTGAAGTGGCGTGTCTGATACTAAGAGTTAAAATTACATAGTTTAAAAAAAAAGGAAGTGCTACAGAAAACTTTTTTCTTCTTTTTCCTATTAAGTAACAATGTTTAGTTAAACATTTTTAATTATCATGTAAAATATGCAAACGTATGGTCACTAATAACAAATATAAAATAATAGTTTTAACATTTGTGTTACATCCCTTTAAATTTATTGGATATGTATATATTTGATTATGGCCCCTGATAAATAAATGGCTTCTAAACATTTCTTACGAAAAACTGTAATCACAATGTCATAATTGTCATGAAATATTCTAATCCACATATATAAATTATTAGGTAAATATGAAGCCTAACAAATAAAATTAATAAAGAGAAGAGCAATGGTAAAATAACAGTGCTGTCACAGAGAATGTACTCGAAATCCCCCTTGTTTTCTGCTTCGTCTGCAAATTGTAACGCTTTCACGTTGATATAAAAGCTTACTGTATTATTACCCGCTTTCTTCAATGAAACGTGTGCTGTATTTCTTGGAAAAGCATTGAGAGGCCCTGCGTAATGACCTAAATTAATCCTAACATTAATTATATTACGTTACCAAAACGAACGAACAGATGGACAAAAGGATAGCGAGAAGGGAGAGGCAGAAAGCCGAACACTAAACACGCTTCGCGCGATACGCAAAGGCTGCCATCACGCGTGTAAGTCTACATGCACTAATTTTTTTTCAGACGGACAGTGATAAAATACACTACCCTTTCCCAGAGTTAGGTTTATAAATCATAACAGACTCTTATTAGAAAAGATAACAATAGATGGGTTTACGTTTGAACACATAACAGTACCCAGACAGCACATCTTCGAAACAGGAGGTAGAAGAAATTGCATATTTTGAACGCAGCCACGTAGCTCCTTTAAATTAGTATTTTTGGGTTCCTTAGGGCTTGCTGACAAATAATATGTAAAACGTTACGCAAATAGTCCAGGAATTAATAAATTATACCCAAAATAAAATATTGGGGGTGCCTGACAGCATAAAATCATTTCTGCTCATAAGATTTTTTTTTTAACGTGTTTGAAAAAAATTTACGTTACAGAAATAGCCTACCATGTAAACTCCAAATTGATTGGAGCGCAACAAATGAAAGCCTAACCACGATTGGTCGGGCTATAAATACTATCTTGGTTGTTAGGGGAGACGGGAAAAGATAACATTTTTTCAAACACTTATCGAAACGTGGCTCATTGGCCAGTCTCGCTGATATACACACTTGGGAGCGTTAGTTCGAGACCACTTGTTTAAATGATCCTGATAAAGCATCAGTGCGTTGAAGCCAGCTAAAATTTTGCTCAATAAAAGCCTGGAAGATAAGCAGATGGAAATTTGTGCCAGTTTGTGCCAGAATTCATTGCTAATCAACGTATCTGTGTTATTCGTATGAATTGTGGGACAGTGGTCTTGATGGTACTGAGCAGCACCTAGTCAGAGCTTTGCTGAATCCAGTGTCGGACAGCATACTCCTTGGTCCTTTTAGCTATCAGTGAGGTGTCTCCAGAGCCCAGAGGAGAATTCGAGCAGAGGAGTCCTTTCCTGCCGCCATCACTCAAGATAAGCAGAGTTGGCCAGCTGAGCTCAACATTATGTCCCCTCATCTTGAAATAACTTTATAAAAATACTATTCAGAGGGGAATTTACTTGTCTTAAAATCAGGAACTTTGAACATCTCAAATACTGGTCCCTAAAGACAAACTATTGAAGTCATGATGACAAATACCAACAGAGCTTGAACAAAACAAAACCAGTATTACCTCATTTTACTACTACACAACTGACACACATAGAACATTTGTACTAAGATATGTCACTACAATATTCATATTAAATACATTCTGTACATAACTTGTAATTTAAATTGATTGTGATTCCTGGTTCCCTTGTAGTTGAATCAGGACACATATTCATTCATGCTGGTAATGAATACATATTGTTATTTGAACCGTTACGAGTGACTTCTTTAAGATATTCTCATAGAGTGTTATATGTATGTGAGTGTCACAGTGTTGTCAAGAGTAGTGGATTACATTAAATTGTTTATCTGTCTGTTGTTGTGACTTACACTTCTTCATACACATACCCTAGACACATAACGTAGCATCACACTATTCCAGAATAATTCTGACTGAGATATATAGATATGTGGTAGCAAGTAAGGTTATCTATAATACACTACTTTTAATAGATATAGATACCTTCACAGCTGATCTCAGTCAGTACACTAAGTCCCCTATAAATATTTATAACATCCCACTTCACCACATATATTGGGGTCTCGCTCTTGGGATTTTGAATCTTTAACTATTAAAAATATTGGGGGTAATTCACTTCAGGGAATATAAGAATTAGAAGGTATCCTGGGGTGGAATTAAATAAGGTTGAGCTCACGGTGCCTGTGTTGTCCATTAGAGATTGAATTGTTGGTTAGACATTGTATAAATTTACATAATAGACAATGGCGGACCTGGCCAAATTTCGATCTGCTGCGGTTCAGACTGCAAAAGAGTTAGGATTAGATGGGCAAGTTATGGTTGCCTATGTTACTACGGAATGTGACAAATTTATTGAACGCGAAGAAAGAAGGTTTGAAGCCGAAAGAAAGTTAGAGGCTGACAGGGAAATTAAGAAGTTACAATTTGAAGCTGAGGCTGAGACTAAGAGGTTGCAGATTGAGGCTGACAAAGAGGCTAAAGCATTGGAAGCCGAGGAAAGAAGACAAGCTGCAGAAAGAGAAGAGAAGAAATTAGCTGCAGAAAGAGAAGAGAAGAAATTAGCTGCAGAAAGAGAAGAGAAGAGATTAGCTGCAGAGAGGGAAGCAGAAAAGGAGGAGAAGAGATTACAAAGGGAACATGAGTTACGACTAAGGGAGTTTGAGTTTCAAGGCCATGCTCCTGAAAATGGTGCCAGTCCCTTTGCCTCTGATGCTACGGTTACTCAAGGAGCCTCAACCTCAGCTATGAATTTTCATTTAGATCATTTTGTTGAGAAAGACGATGATATTGAGAGCTATATAAATAGGTATGAACTATTAGCTACCACGTATGGGTTAGAGAGAGAAAGGTGGAGCTTAAAGTTATCTCAGGGACTTCGTGGGGCAGCTTATGAAGTTTTTGCAAAAATGAGCAGAGGTGATCAGGAAAATTATGACATGCTAAAGCAGGCTCTTTTGTTAAGGTATGAAAAGAATGCAGAGTTTTACAGGAAAAAATTTAGGAATGCTAAACTACTGTCAGGTGAAACCTATCACCAGTTCTCTGCACGAATCGAGACATACTTGGAGAAATGGACTTCTCTGGGGAAAACCCAAGATCTTAAGGAAATGGTCCTTATAGAGCAACTAAGAGAGTCCATGGCTCCAGACCTGAGAAAGTTTCTCATGGAACAAGGTGCAGAGAGGCTGGGTGAGTTGCTAAATGTTGCTGAAAGGTATCAAGCAGCTCAAGCAGAGGTAACAGGTAATAAAAAGAAACAGGTGGATAACTTTAGGGCACCACAGAACTTTAATAAATTTGATCCTAGGGATCAAAATAAAGGTAAGCACCAATTTGATAGGCCACGGTATGAAAATAAAAATAAATTCCCACAATTCGATGAAAGGAAATATAATGAAAGAAAATCTTTCAACCAAGGAAAAAGGTGGTGTAAGAATTGTCAGATGGACAATCATGACACTGACCGTTGCAGAAGGAAACCTGTGTATATGGCAACCCTTCAGGTCAGGTCGACCTCAAGACAGGAGGAGGATATTAGGTTAGATACCACTCCAGAAGAGATGAGGAAGGCACAGGCTGGGGATAAAACACTCAAGCCTTGTTTCAGAAAATTGTCAACTTGTCATACAACTCCAGGCAAGGGAGATTTTTACATGAAAAACAAGTTGATGTATAGGAAGACTGGAGCTAGATCCAAAGGTCAAGGACAGCTGGTTCTTTCAAAAAGATACAGGACAGACTTAATAAGGAGTCTACATGTGAAACCAGATGGGGACCATGAGAAAATAGGTACCATCATTCAAAAGGTGGCTCACAATTATTATTGGCCCAAAGCAAGATGGGACATTGAGAATTTTGTAGAAAGGTGTAGCATAGCACATGAGGGAACACTCACAAGTGGGAACATGGATCAGGACCTGGACACGCCCCGGAGCAAAATTAGGCCTGATAATAAAAAGAAAAATAGATTTGATAAAGTGGACCAAATGGAATGGGAAGCCCCTTTTCACGGACAAGCTTCACTTAACTGTTTTACAATGGCCACTATGCGGTGAGTGCAAAGAGATGTCTTACCCCAGGATAAGCCGACAATCCCTCAATCGGACTTAAACAAACTGGAGGAAGAAGATGTAGAGAGGAAATCTCTCATCAAGAATTTTAAGTGGGGAGAAAGCCCCAAAAGAAAAATTGGTAGCGGTCGTTTTGTGAATGATAATTCTGGGAGGAAAAATCATCACTATAAAGCTTCAAGTGGAAGAGACCATACCGGTGCATGGACAAATAGGTCCACACAATTAAAGGTCCATATGTAGCTTTGTTAAGAACGTGGACTGATGAAAAGGCAGAGGAAAACATTACATCTTCATACCAATATGTGAATGAGCTGACCACTCGGTTGAAAACTGGCTGGAAACTTGCCAATGAAAATTTGAAACAAGCCAGGAAGAAACATGCTGCCTATTATAACAGGAAGGCGAAGGACAGAAATCTGGCTGTGGGAGAGAAAGTACTGCTTCTTTTGCCTGGGAGTCAGAATAAGTTACAAATTGGATGGCAGGGTCCATATACAGTTCTAGAGAAGGTGTCTAGAACAAATTATAAGATAGATAAGAAGGGGAAAGAAAAAATCTATCATGTGAATCTCCTGAAGAAATATTTGGAAAGAGAACATCAGGAAGAGACACACTTGTTGACCTTGTCCATCGCCATGGAGATGAAAAAGGAACCACTTTCATCATTTGAATATCCATTACACCCCTGTGAGACAGCAGCACAGGTGAAAATCAGTACACATTTAACGAAAACTCAGAAAGAGAGAGTGCAACAGGTTCTAAATAATCATGCAGAGGTGTTAACAGACCGACCAGGGCATACAAACCTATTGGAATATGATATGAAACTCATAGACTCCACACCTGTCTGTATGAAACCATATTCGATTCCGTTTGCTAAGGAGAAAGCTTTGAAGGAAGAGATAGACTATCTGTTGAAGGAAGGAATTATTTCGCACAGTGAGTCTTCGTATAGTTCCGGTGTGGTACTCTTAAGGAAGCCCTCTGGAGAACATAGACTCTGTATAGATTACAGGAGACTGAATGCTATTACAGAAGGACAGGTGGATCCATTGCCGGATACAAATCAGCTGTTTGCCAGGCTAAATAAAGCTAAATATTTCTCAAAAGTGGATCTGAGTAAAGGATACTATCAGATTCCCGTAAAGCCTGAGGTTAGACCATACCTAGCTTTTAGTACCTCAGAAGGACACTATGAGTTTAATAGATTGCCATTGGGATTGAAGAATGCGCCTAGTGTCTTCTCTAGAATGATGAGAAAATTATTGGATCCTCTGAATAATCCCTGTATAACAAATTTTATGGATGATATCCTTATAGCAACAGAAACATTTGAGGAACACATTGACTCTCTGAACATGCTGTTTGATCGACTTAGGGAGGCAAATTTAACAGCCCGACCAACCAAATGTTGCGTTGGATGTAAAGAATTGGAATTTTTGGGACACACAGTTTATCAGGGAAACATGACCCCTGACCCAAAGAACTTAGAGAAACTACAGAAAGCCCCGAGACCACAAACCAAGAAGGACGTGAGATCCTTTGTCTCATTATGTGGTTTCTACCAGAAGTATATCAAAAACTTTAATTCCATATGTGCACCTTTAACGGAATTGACACGTAAAGGACTTCCAGATCGCATTACATGGACACCACAATGTGAAATGACTTACCAAGAATTGAAGGAAAAGCTCACAAGTAAACCCATTTTGAAATTACCTGACTTAAGTCAAGAATTCATAGTAAGGACGGATGCAAGTAATATTGGGTTAGGTGCAACTTTACTACAGAAATCAGATGCATTGGATGGGGAATTAAGCCCAGTGGCATATGCTAGCAGAAAGTTGAATAAAGCTGAAATCAACTACTCAACTAGCGAAAAAGAATGTCTTGCAGTAATATGGGCAATAAAGAAATTCAATATTTATCTATATGGGAAGGCATTTAAGTTGCAAACTGACCACAAACCTTTATCGTTTTTAGCACAGGCTAAGCATGAGAACTCTAGGTTACTCCGATGGTCTTTGCTTCTGGCTCCATATAATTTTAGCATTGAGTATATATCTGGAAAAACCAATTTGGGAGCGATTTTTTAAGCCGCCATCCGTGTGATGAGAATCACCGTAAACCCCAGAAATAATAATAAATTTCTCTATGTGTATATAGAATAAAGGACTGACATATAATGTCTGTTTTAAGAGGGGAGGTGTCATGAAATATTCTAATCCACATATATAAATTATTAGGTAAATATGAAGCCTAACAAATAAAATTAATAAAGAGAAGAGCAATGGTAAAATAACAGTGCTGTCACAGAGAATGTACTCGAAATCCCCCTTGTTTTCTGCTTCGTCTGCAAATTGTAACGCTTTCACGTTGATATAAAAGCTTACTGTATTATTACCCGCTTTCTTCAATGAAACGTGTGCTGTATTTCTTGGAAAAGCATTGAGAGGCCCTGCGTAATGACCTAAATTAATCCTAACATTAATTATATTACGTTACCAAAACGAACGAACAGATGGACAAAAGGATAGCGAGAAGGGAGAGGCAGAAAGCCGAAGGGAGAGGCAGAAAGCCGAACACTAAACACGCTTCGCGCGATACGCAAAGGCTGCCATCACGCGTGTAAGTCTACATGCACTAATTTTTTTTCAGACGGACAGTGATAAAATACACTACCCTTTCCCAGAGTTAGGTTTATAAATCATAACAGACTCTTATTAGAAAAGATAACAATAGATGGGTTTACGTTTGAACACATAACAGTACCCAGACAGCACATCTTCGAAACAGGAGGTAGAAGAAATTGCATATTTTGAACGCAGCCACGTAGCTCCTTTAAATTAGTATTTTTGGGTTCCTTAGGGCTTGCTGACAAATAATATGTAAAACGTTACGCAAATAGTCCAGGAATTAATAAATTATACCCAAAATAAAAATATTGGGGGTGCCTGACAGCATAAAATCATTTCTGCTCATAAGATTTTTTTTAACGTGTTTGAAAAAAATTTACGTTACAGAAATAGCCTACCATGTAAACTCCAAATTGATTGGAGCGCAACAAATGAAAGCCTAACCACGATTGGTCGGGCTATAAATACTATCTTGGTTGTTAGGGGAGACGGGAAAAGATAACATTTTTTCAAACACTTATCGAAACGTGGCTCATTGGCCAGTCTCGCTGATATACACACTTGGGAGCGTTAGTTCGAGACCACTTGTTTAAATGATCCTGATAAAGCATCAGTGCGTTGAAGCCAGCTAAAATTTTGCTCAATAAAAGCCTGGAAGATAAGCAGATGGAAATTTGTGCCAGTTTGTGCCAGAATTCATTGCTAATCAACGTATCTGTGTTATTCGTATGAATTGTGGGACAGTGGTCTTGATGGTACTGAGCAGCACCTAGTCAGAGCTTTGCTGAATCCAGTGTCGGACAGCATACTCCTTGGTCCTTTTAGCTATCAGTGAGGTGTCTCCAGAGCCCAGAGGAGAATTCGAGCAGAGGAGTCCTTTCCTGCCGCCATCACTCAAGATAAGCAGAGTTGGCCAGCTGAGCTCAACATTATGTCCCCTCATCTTGAAATAACTTTATAAAAATACTATTCAGAGGGGAATTTACTTGTCTTAAAATCAGGAACTTTGAACATCTCAAATACTGGTCCCTAAAGACAAACTATTGAAGTCATGATGACAAATACCAACAGAGCTTGAACAAAACAAAACCAGTATTACTTCATTTTACTACTACACAACTGACACACATAGAACATTTGTAATAATATATGTCACTACAATATTCATATTAAATACATTCTGTACATAACTTGTAATTTAAATTGATTGTGATTCCTGGTTCCCTTGTAGTTGAATCAGGACACATATTCATTCATGCTGGTAATGAATACATATTGTTATTTGAAACGTTACGAGTGACTTCTTTAAGATATTCTCATAGAGTGTTATATGTATGTGAGTGTCACAGTGTTGTCAAGAGTAGTGGATTACATTAAATTGTTTATCTGTCTGTTGTTGTGACTTACACTTCTTCATACACATACCCTAGACACATAACGTAGCATCACACTATTCCAGAATAATTCTGACTGAGATATATAGATATGTGGTAGCAAGTAAGGTTATCTATAATACACTACTTTTAATAGATATAGATACCTTCACAGCTGATCTCAGTCAGTACACTAAGTCCCCTATAAATATTTATAACATCCCACTTCACCACAATAATTACAATATTAAATTAGAAAATAACTGCATGGCGTACCCCGGCGGTAACTAAAGAGCCGTCTGCCAAAATTCATCAACAAATAATAAGGCATGCGGATTTTTATTGAGAACATAGAAACATACTTTGCCTTTTATTTATTTAGATTTTATGATTCTCTGTTTTAATTTGCGAGTTAACTGTTTCTTCTTCTTCTTTGATCCTTAGCCGCCGACCGTCAAAGCAGTCAGTGGCCATCACGCCTGTTGGCGTCTTGTAGGGCAACAACAAATTGATTCCACTTTGTTCGGTCGGTGGCCATCCTTCGTACAGTGCCCCAACTCTGGTTCATTCTTTGCATCTCAGCCTCCACAGTCCTCCGCCAGGTTGTTTTTGGTCGGCCTCTCTTTCGTTTTCCTTCAGGGGTCCAAAGCATAGCTGTTCTTGTGATGGCATCGGGGTCTCTTCTGAGGACATGACCAACCCAGCTCCAGCGTCTGCCAGCTAAGATGGTGTGCATGTCCTCTTGCTTGCTACGAGTAAGCAGATCTTGGTTAGTGATGGTATTTGGCCAAAAGATTCGGTGAATTTTTCTTGGCATGTTGTGTGAAAAGAGGACAATTTCGACATTTCCTTATCTGTTATGTTGTTACCACCCCACTGTTACCTGCGCTCTGGTAATCGTGTACGGTATATGTATAGGGTGGCACTACTGACAGTGATGTTGTCAGAAAAAGGTTGGGCTTACAGTCTATGGCCGACTTATATTTTATAACGCGAATGTCAATATGGTGGGCCGTATGGATAGGCCAATGGTGATAATACGAACATCAACTATGACGGTTGGGTCATAAGGCTGACTAACGGGTAAATCAAGCAGGCTGGACTCATGGGGAACATTATCGACATAATTTATTCAGCACGAGACTTGGACATCAGACATCACAGGCAAGCAGTAACAATTCATGGACACATGGTTTCATTGCAGAAAATACGTTATCACTCAGTAAGCATTGATATGGCCTTTGATTTACAGCACCGGTTGTAATAATATCAAGGTCAAACGTCTTGACCAAATCGAGGACTTCGTCGATTTGAAGATTGTATATATTAATTTGACATCTAATCCTTCTCCTGATGCCAGAGGGACGCACTAGCCAATGATCCTATCGAATTCAATAGAAGTTCTGCCGTAGCAAGCAGGGCTACAAGTTTCTCATGCGTGAAACATCGAAATGAGCCGTTATCCGGCTAAAATTACACATTGTTAAGGATTCCTGGTAAGATTCCACGGGAATAAGCTTCATCGTTTTTCAATTCATAGTCATGTTAACATGCATGTGTCTTTTCTTCACATTAGAGTAAGAACACCGAAAAATACGTCTATCATTGACGACTAATACCTGTATATTAGACTCCTTCAAGGGTCTGATTTGTATGACAACCAATCTGCGCAGCAAAGCGCGTCATCTGCTTTCATCGATAATGCAGAAAAGTACGCAAAAATATTTAAAATATTCATTTATTTCAGATGCGCTAACATGTGCGTATATCAAGACTAGACCCGCATGTGAGAATCTCAAACAAACTCCCACGCAAAAAAGGACTTAACAGATTACATCGCCCCCCGGAGAAAACAAAGCGGAGCTTTTTTTCTGATTAGTATACCACAGAGGTCAATCAAATTCCATTTAACAACAGATAAATATAATTTATGTTAAGTCATTATTTAAAAGATAACAAGTGGGATGGAAGTGTGTAAAAGGAATCAAATACCAAATTCAAACAAAAGAAATGAGACATAATGTACAAAAATGTACAAAATATAAACAAATAAGTGGCAAATGAAATGAGAAAATAAAATAATAGGGGGTGAAGAATGATTATAAATGGTGAATCAAGTGACAGTAATCAATAAAGATGATAAAACATGTCAACCAGTTAACAAAATTAAATTGTGTAATGTATGTTACAATGTAACAATGGGTAAACAGAATTAAATAAAAATCAATGTGCAAAGTAAAACACTAGAAGGAAACAACACAGTCCAAAGAGTGTGATGAGAATCAACTACGTAGTGTAAGCAAGTATGCAAGTATGGCTACATTAACTATCTACGTATGCCAAATATATCAGGCGCTAATAATGCGCTACCATATAATAAATGAGGTTAGACGTTATAGTGCAGCGAAAGAAATATCCTAATTGATTAAAAATTAATGTCATAAATTTAGCACATTGTTCCTCGAACACTAAAATGTAAACAATCACTCTGGAAAAAGTGTCACGAAAAACTCGTTAAAATGTCACCAAGTCGGCAAGTAAAAATGTTATTGATCAACACTAACCGTGTAGAAAATGTACTTTTAACGATCAGGTAAAGTAAAATGTCATTAATTTTTTCACGCGCTAGAACGTTCCTTGTAGGTCATTGTAATTTTATTATATATACACCTATTTAAACGCACACAAAAGTCAATGGCGAACAAACAAAGTCACTTATAGTTAAACATTAATAAAATCATCAGAAAATGCGAGGTAGTTAATAAAGTTTACAAAATAGTCCAATAGTGGGAAATATGGAGACGTCACATTCATAAGTGAGCGTATTGTTGCAAAATGCAAAATGTTACGTTGTGTCATTGAACAAAAGTAGCAGTACAATAGTGATGACGTAGTACTGCAATGGCGGCACATTATTAGAGGTTCAGATGCCCGGGAGAATCTTGAGGCCATAACGTTTTCAGCACCACGGATTGCTCGTATAGAAAAAATGAAATGGCTGTAAGGAAATGGCATAACGCGTGGATCTTGACCTCTTCAGGTCTTTGTTCTGGAGCGCAGTAAGAGCTCTTTGGTCTGTCTCTACGATAAAATGTGCGCCGAGAAGAAATCTTTGAAGTTTGAGGATAGCCCAAACCATAGCCAACAATTCTTTGTCCAGTACAGAATAGTTTCGTTCTGCTGTAGTTAACTTCCTTGAAACGTACATCACAGGGTGTAAAGTTCCAGAATAACTCTGCATTAGCGAACCACCAATTCCCATCGAGGAGACATCACTGCGAAGAATAAATGTATATCTGCGTTTAGTAATCGTAATATAGGAGCAGATTAAAATAATGATTTAATCTTATCTAAAGTGGTCTGGCACTCTGGAGATCGCCGAACCATGTTTGGTGAACCCTTCTTTAATAAACTAGAGAGAGGTGCAGTGATAGTTGATAAGTGAGAACTGAAACGGCCATAGAATTGAATTAAACCCAGAAGACTGCGGACCTGTTTCTTAGTCTTTGTAGTGGGTTTGATGGTATTGTATGATGGTGATATTACTAAATGTAATGTATGAGGCCAGCTGTGAAGGCTCCTGAGATAAAATGTAGTTGTGAATTGTCAGAAGGCCTTTCTTGCTACCACTACGACCTCACACTCATTTTTTTTTCTTAATGAATGTAGCTATGTAAAATGTCTAGGGTAATGATATGTAATGTGGTGTGATAGTTATAGATACACCCACAGATATTTAAGCAGACTAATAATATTTAACAAATATTATAATACACTGACTAACTCAAGAGTGTAAAATTTTTGATAGAATTATATTACATTTATTTGTTCTGGATCAAGTTTTATGTTGACCAGAACTTTTTTTTTAAAAAAAGGATTTAAAATTTATGAAAGAAATGCATGGAATGTTACATAATAAATGCAAGAGTGTATATATATAAGTACTAGACTAGTTAGTTTTATTAAAATGTTCTAGTAGTCATCTACTGGGGAGGATAGTTAATGCTTGTGCTGTTGGGGTGGCCTCATCACACCTGTCTATATTGACTACACAGTGTCCAGTAAATTGCAGGAATTTTATGGGGTATTAGTAAATAAAAGGCGTTGGTGAACTTCCAGCAGACCAGAGGCTCACTCATCTTGCATATGTAGCTCTGGTGCTGAAATCTGGTGGTCCCACCTCTCCGTGCTGGCGGGCAATAATAGTGGTCTCTGTCACAACGTACTGCACAGATACACTCGAGTAAAATCACCAACTGAATGGACAACGCCTTGTTGACAACTGAAACTCACAGCTCTGCAATCAAAGTATTGGCTATGTGTCAAAATTCTATTCTCTACCCACGTCTGGACACAACACGGACACAACAACCACATCATACAGACAGGTCAGATCTCTCTGACCAAACAGCACATTTACCATGGTGGTTTTACATCAGATAGGTCCTCCCAGACTATAGATTCTGAAAAATATTTATTAGTTTCCTTCCCTAAAAGTGGATAGGTAATATGTTTCATTATTCTCAACACTTGATCTGTCTTTCCTAACCCTTGCTGGAGTTTATGTATATTGTTGGTCCCTAGACCCTGACTTGGGCGGGGGGTCTAGAGCAAATCCCTACTTGTTTGTAAGGCTAGATTATGATATGGCAGTATCAAATCACTCGAACATTAAACAATATTCAAAATATACAAAGAAATAATTTCAATCTTACCAGATTATGAATAAAGAACACAGAAATGCTAGCAAAACTCAGCTGAGCTGCTGGCTATAGTATGGCGTCCCTGAACTTATTTCACTTTCTTTCATTTGGAAATCACCACACTTTAAAATACTGTGTCTATCATCGAACAACTATTGAGGAATGGCCCCACTTGCGCGTCTGAGCGCCGATAAAATGATTGTCTGTGGCCAATCACTGCCTAGGTTTATTTCAAATTCAAATTTCCTACCCTAAAGTCATTTCAGTCATGCTTCAGTCAAGTATGGATGTTTATCTGTTAGTCTGTCCGTCTCTACTTGTTTTTTTTCAAAAACGTACTTGATTTTTGAACCAACCTTTCTCTCCCCTCCAAAATTTTGTCGTTAAAAAGTTATATTTAGACACAGCTCCCACCAATGTCCCTTCGCTTCCCTACTAAGTAGATTTGAACACCTGCGTCTCGAGGTCGTGTTTTTTTGTGCAAATAGCGACACTTTTTATTCCATACAGTCTGTCGCTGATGTGAACAACACTGTCTTTTGTCATTATCTTCAATATTATCTATCCGTCTGTAAAATTAAGAACATATTAGTTCACTGCTCAGAATGGGCCATCCGGCCAGCTAATTTTTATATTCCTAACATTAATATTACGAAAAAGTTACTTTTTAATTTTTGTAATATTCCAAACATCTGCGTTCTGCCGCTGAATTCAAATCAAAGGCTTGGTATCGCAAAAGCGACCAATAAATGACTGTGGCGTAACATATCCAAGGTCCCTTCTGTCGAGTTCCTTACTTTATGTCAACTTGGGAAACGTGACTTTTCTCCGTTTCCCCCCCAATTGCGTCTCCTTAGCCTTTCTAGTCTCACGCAATCTTTCCAGTCATATTTTTTTCCTTTTTATCCGCCGTTCCCCTCCTGTCTAGCAAGTCAATTTTTATGGAGGGTGATGACCCGCGGTCTGGGCGATCATGTACTATCAGCAGCCTACGCATTATGTTTTTATCCTTACATGTTATCTTTGGAGGTATTTTACCGTTGTATCTCTGTCAATTTCACTACACATCTCCCCACTTGAAAACATGCCTATGGCAAGTTCCAAAACCAGCGATACACATAGGTAAAATTACTCCTCACGTCTGCCACTACTCTAATTTTGATCACAGGGGTGCCGACTGAGGAAATCTGCACCGACATTCAATTTGCCTGGGATATATTGGATACTGAACTGATAAGGTTTAAGCAATAAAGACCACCTCAGCAATCTTGCGTTTTCATGCTTAGCCTGAGATAAGAATACGAGAGGCTGATGGTCCGTCTCCACCACAAAAGTCCTACCATACAGATAGATTTGAAACTTCTTTATTGCCCAGATTAACGCTAAACATTCTTTTTCGCTTGTGGAGTATCCTTGTTCCGCCTTATTCAATTTACGGCTTGCATAAGCGACTGGTTTCAGTTCCCCATCAGGTGAAGATGATCTTTGCAACAAAGCCCCTCCTAGTCCTACATTACTTGCATCGGTTCTTAAGACAAAGTCCTGTGTCAAATCAGGCAGTTTGAGAATAGGCTTGCTAGTGAGTTTTTCCTTTAACTCTTGGAACGCTAGTTCACATTGTGCAGTCCAAATAATTTTATCTGGAAGTCCCTTGCGAGTCAGATCAGTCAGAGGAGCACAAATAGCGTTAAAATTCTTGATGTATTTCTGATAAAATCCGCATAACGACACAAATGATCGCACGTCCTTTTTTGTTTGCGGCCTAGGTGCTCTCTGCAGTTTTTCCAAGTTCTTAGGATCAGGGGTCATATTACCCTGATATACAGTGTGTCCCAAGAATTCCAACTCTTTGCATCCAATACAACATTTTGTTGGCCTAGCAGTTAAGTTCGCCTCCCGAAGTCTATCAAACAACATCTCCAGAGCTTCAATGTGTTCTTCAAATGTCTCTGTGGCGACGAGAATATCATCCATGAAATTCGTGATACATGGGTTATTCAGGGGATCCAACAATTTGCGCATCATCCTTGAAAACACACTCGGAGCATTTTTCAGTCCGAATGGTAGCATATTGAATTCATAATGTCCATCCGAAGTGCTAAAAGCCAAATAAGGTCTCACTTCAGGCTTCACTGGGATCTGGTAATAGCCTTTACTAAGATCCACCTTTGAAAAGTATTTTGCCTTGTTCAGTCTGGCAAATAACTGTTTTGTGTCTGGTAATGGATCCACTTGTCCTTCTGTGACAGCATTCAGTTTTCCTGTAATCTATGCACAGTCTGTGTTCCCCAGACGGTTTTCTCAACAAAACGACACTAGAACTAAAAGATGATTCACTGTGCGAAATAATCCCCTCCTACAACAAATTCTCTATTTCTTCCTTCAATGCCTCCTGCCTCGCGCACGGAATAGAATAGGCTCTCATACAGATTGGGTTTGAGTCTACCAGTTTCATGTCATACTGTAGCAAATTTGTATGGCCTGGTTTATCTGTTAATACATCTGTATGTTCTTCCAGAACCTGTTGAACTCTCTCCCTCTGGTTTTTAGTCAGGTGCTTACTGACTTTTACCTGTGCTGCTGTTTCACAAGGATGTAATGGGTATTCATGTGAGGTGAGTGGTTCCTTTTGCATCTGGGTTGCAATAGTCAATAAGGGGGTGCTTTCCTGGAGTGGTCTGTCCAGATACTTCTTTAATATGTTTACATGATAAACTTTCTCCTTCCCCTTGTTGTCAATTTTATAGTGTGTTCTAGACACCTTCTCTAGAACCGTATATGGACCTTGCCAACCAATTTGTAATTTATTCTGGCTTCCGGGTAGTAGAAGCAGCACCTTCTCTCTCTCCGACTGCCAGTTCCCTGTCCTTTGCCTTCCTATTAAAATATGCTGCATGTTTCTTCCTGGCTTGCTTCAAATTATCATTTGCCAGTTTCCATCCAGCTTTCAAACGAGTGGTCAGTTCGTTCACGTATTGATACGATGAGGTAACAGTCTCTTCCGCCTTCTCATCTGTCCAGGTCCTTAATAGAGCTTCTAATGGACCTTTTATTGGCCTCCCAAATAGCAGAGTTGCGGGAGCCATCCCGGTTGAACTATGTGGTACCTCCCGGTACGCAAACAATGCGGCGGGCAGGAATTGATCCCACAGATCCGGTTTTTCGTGTGCCAGCTTTCTCAGGATAGAAATGAGAGTCCCGTTGAACCTCTCTACCTGGCCGTTCCCTTGTGGATGGTACGGACTACAATGAAAGTGTCTGGCTTGAAATAGCTTAAAAACTTCTTCCGTTAGTTTCCCCTTGAACTGAGAACCATTATCCGTCAAGATTTGATGCGGGAATCCTAATCGGGTAAATATTGTAAGTAGTGCCTCTGCTACATGTTTTGAATCAATTGATGGCAGGGCTACCGCCTCTCCCCACATAGAACAAGTGTCCACCAGAGTAAGGATGTAACTGTTCCTCCTCTTGGTCCGAGTGAGAGGTCCTACAATATCCACTGCAACCCTCTCAAAAGGTGTTCCCACTATGGGCATTTCCCCTAGAGTTGCAGGAGCAGTCCAGTGCTTTGGAGCTACCCTTTGACATTCTGGACAGGATTTGACATATCTTTTTATATCCTCCGTTATCCCTGGCCAGAAGTAATGACAAGCTATACGCTGTCCTGTGGCGCTGATCCCCATGTGACCACTGAAGGGAATCGCATGCCCGAGTTCCATCACTTTATCTCTATATGAAGTGGGAAGAACCAGCTGGTTGTGACCATTTGTTCCAGTTCCGGCCTTCCTGTATAAGAGTTTGTTCTTCATGAAATATTCCCCCTTGCTCGGAGGTGTGTGGCATTTGGGCAATTTTTTTAAAACAGGGCTTGAGTGTCCTATCCTCAGCCTGCGCCTTCCTCATCTCCTCTGGATGAGCATTTATAGGTTCACCTTCTTCCTCCTTCTTCTGTGACCTGGTCTGCACTGTCGCCATGATCACAGGTTTCTCGGGATTCCCCAAGAAGACGTATCTACACCCCAATATCAGAGGGTAGATTGGTTCATCTATCACTGCTGCTCTGATTTCTCCTTCCACATAGCGAGTTTTTACGTTATCCTTGCGATGGGAAGTGTCATGAGTGGTATGTCCTTAGTCGCCCCTTGTATTTCCACTGTTTCTGTGGTATACTGACTTGGGTCCACTAGGCTAGACTTCACAACTGAATCATAATCCAAACCTGTATCATAAAGGCACCTTATGGTGACCCCATTACAAATAACATCCTCACAAACTGGGGGGTGATAAGGTTCCTGTTGTCCATTAGGATTAACCTTTAATCTTCGCGTCCCCGACTTCATTGCAGCAATGTTTGAAGGTTTCCTTCTACAAAATTCGGTGTTATGGTTATCCTTCTTGCACCATTTACACATCTTTTTCCTTGGTTCAACGGTTTTCTTTCATTGAACTTTTGGTCATTGAACTGTGAGTTTCTGTCGCGATAGTCATTTCTTGGCCGCTCAAAGTTTGTCCTACCTTTATTTCCCTGCTCTCTATTATCAAATTTATTAAATTGCTGTGGAGCTTTAAAATTGTCTATGTGCTTCTTTTTAGCACCACTTACCTCTGCCTGAGCTGCCTGATACCTCTCAGCAACATTTAAAATTTCCCCCAACTTCTCTGCACCTTGTTCCATGAGAAATTTTCTCATGTCTGGAGCCATGGACTCTCTCAATTGCTCAATCATGATCATTTCTTTAAGATCTTGGGTCTTCCCCAGAGCCGTCCATTTCTCCAAATAGGTTTCTAGTCTAGCAGAGAATTGGTGGTATGTCTCCCCAGACAACAGTTTGGCATTTCTAAATTTCTTACGATAAAATTCACCATTCTTCTCGTACCTTAATAACAAAGCCTGCTTTAACATGTCATAATTGTCTTGGTCTTCCCTGTTCATTTTGGCAAATACTTCATAAGAAGTACCTCTCAATCCCTGTGATAGCTTTACACTCCACCTCTCTCTCTCTAACCCATATGTAGTAGCTAATAACTCAAAACGTCCTAGGTACCCCTCTATGTCATCGTCTTTTTCAACAAAATTGTCTAAATGAAACCCCATAGCTGAGTTTGAGGCTCCCAGACTGGGCGTAGCATCTGAGGCAAAAGGGCTGGCACCATTTTCAGGAGCCGGGCCTTGTAATTCCAGCTCCCTTAGTCGTAATTCGTGCTCCCTTTGCAACCTTCTATCTTCTGCCTCCCTTTCGGCAGTCAACCTTTTTTTTCTTCTGCCTCCCTTTGCTGTCGTTTTTCTTCTGCCTCAATCTGCAGCCTCTTAATTTCTCTATCAGCCTCAATTTGTAACCTCTTCTCTTCAGCTACCTTTCTATCTTCCCTTTCAATATATTTATCACATTCAGCCGTTACATATTGAATTAAAATTTGACCATCCATTCCCATCTCCTTTGCGGTCAGCACAGCAGCTGATCGGAATTTTGCTAGCTCCGCCATACTTTTCAGACAATATAATAATATACAAGCTAAATCTCTAACCAGTAAATACACTAAGTACTTCTTATGACTATAGTCTAACTAATTCTAACTAACCAGTTAACTAATTAATTATCACTGGCTGTGAAGATTCACCAACTTTTATCTGCAGGGACACTTTTAATTTTAAAGGGAATTTCACAATTTTTTTTTTTTCCTAATTTTATTTCTCCAACCAGGAGATCCTAATATTACTGTTGGGCTAATTATCCCTGGACAAGACCCCAAAGTATGTAGTGGGTTTGATGGTATTGTATGATGGTGATATTACTAAATGTAATGTATGAGGCCAGCTGTGAAGGCTCCTGAGATAAAATGTAGTTGTGAATTGTCAGAAGGCCTTTCTTGCTACCACTACGACCTCACACTCAATTTTTTTTTCTTAATGAATGTAGCTATGTAAAATGTCTAGGGTAATGATATGTAATGTGGTGTGATAGTTATAGATACACCCACAGATATTTAAGCAGACTAATAATATTTAACAAATATTATAATACACTGACTAACTCAAGAGTGTAAAATTTTTGATAGAATTATATTACATTTATTTGTTCTGGATCAAGTTTTATGTTGACCAGAACTTTTTTTTTTAAAAAAAGGATTTAAAATTTATGAAAGAAATGCATGGAATGTTACATAATAAATGCAAGAGTGTACATATATAAGTACTAGACTAGTTAGTTTTATTAAAATGTTCTAGTAGTCATCTACTGGGAGGATAGTTAATGCTTGTGCTGTTGGGGTGGCCTCATCACACCTGTCTATATTGACTACACAGTGTCCAGTAAATTGCAGGAATTTTATGGGGTATTAGTAACTAAAAGGCGTTGGTGAACTTCCAGCAGACCAGAGGCTCACTCATCTTGCATATGTAGCTCTGGTGCTGAAATCTGGTGGTCCCACCTCTCCGTGCTGGCGGGCAATAATAGTGGTCTCTGTCACAACGTACTGCACAGATACACTCGAGTAAAATCACCAACTGAATGGACACCGCCTTGTTGACAACTGAAACTCACAGCTCTGCAATCAAAGTATTGGCTATGTGTCAAAATTCTATTCTCTACCCACGTCTGGACACAACACGGACACAACAACCACATCATACAGACAGGTCAGATCTCTCTGACCAAACAGCACATTTACCATGGTGGTTTTACATCAGATAGGTCCTCCCAGACTATAGATTCTGAAAAATATTTATTAGTTTCCTTCCCTAAAAGTGGATAGGTAATATGTTTCATTATTCTCAACACTTGATCTGTCTTTCCTAACCCTTGCTGGAGTTTATGTATATTGTTGGTCCCTAGACCCTGACTTGGGCGGGGGGGTCTAGAGCAAATCCCTACTTGTTTGTAAGGCTAGATTATGATATGGCAGTATCAAATCACTCGAACATTAAACAATATTCAAAATATACAAAGAAATAATTTCAATCTTACCAGATTATGAATAAAGAACACAGAAATGCTAGCAAAACTCAGCTGAGCTGCTGGCTATAGTATGGCGTCCCTGAACTTATTTCACTTTCTTTCATTTGGAAATCACCACACTTTAAAATACTGTGTCTATCATCGAACAACTATTGAGGAATGGCCCCACTTGCGCGTCTGAGCGCCGATAAAATGATTGTCTGTGGCCAATCACTGCCTAGGTTTATTTCAAATTCAAATTTCCTACCCTAAAGTCATTTCAGTCATGCTTCAGTCAAGTATGGATGTTTATCTGTTAGTCTGTCCGTCTCTACTTGTTTTTTTTTTTTTCAAAAACGTACTTGATTTTTGAACCAACCTTTCTCTCCCCTCCAAAATTTTGTCGTTAAAAAAGTTATATTTAGACACAGCTCCCACCAATGTCCCTTCGCTTCCCTACTAAGTAGATTTGAACACCTGCGTCTCGAGGTCGTGTTTTTTTGTGCAAATAGCGACACTTTTTATTCCATACAGTCTGTCGCTGATGTGAACAACACTGTCTTTTGTCATTATCTTCAATATTATCTATCCGTCTGTAAAATTAAGAACATATTAGTTCACTGCTCAGAATGGGCCATCCGGCCAGCTAATTTTTTATATTCCTAACATTAATATTACGAAAAAGTTACTTTTTAATTTTTGTAATATTCCAAACATCTGCGTTCTGCCGCTGAATTCAAATCAAAGGCTTGGTATCGCAAAAGCGACCAATAAATGACTGTGGCGTAACATATCCAAGGTCCCTTCTGTCGAGTTCCTTACTTTATGTCAACTTGGGAAACGTGACTTTTCTCCGTTTCCCCCCCAATTGCGTCTCCTTAGCCTTTCTAGTCTCACGCAATCTTTCCAGTCATATTTTTTCCTTTTTATCCGCCGTTCCCCTCCTGTCTAGCAAGTCAATTTTTATGGAGGGTGATGACCCGCGGTCTGGGCGATCATGTACTATCAGCAGCCTACGCATTATGTTTTTATCCTTACATGTTATCTTTGGAGGTATTTTACCGTTGTATCTCTGTCAATTTCACTACAGTCTTAGGAGCAGTGATATTGAGGATCTTAGAAATATTATGGTCTTCAGTTTGCAAGAGACCATGACCAACACGATGACCCAAAAAAGAGATCTCACTGAAACCAACGTGGGCTTTAGACGGTTTAGCCGTCAAGTTGTGAGAAAAAATGTGTGGATATAAAGGAACATAAACCACTAAAGTGATCATCCCAAGAGTTACTAAAAAAAGCAAATATCATCGAGATATGTAATCACATCAGCACGATGAGATAGAATGCGACGCATCATGCATACAAAAGCAGCAGGAGCGCCAACAAGTCCAAAAGGCATGAAGTTCCATTGGAAAAGACCTCGAGGGGTAGAAAAAGCAGTAAGAGGTTTGGCGTGTTCAGTGAGTGGCACTGGCCAATAACCCTTTGATAAGTCGAGCTTTGTGAAGAAAATAGAGTTAGAGAGCTTGATAAGTAAATCTTCTAACAAAGGCATTGGTTCTGCATCAAACTTTGAAATTTGATTTAATTTGCGATGATCGACACAAAGACGAATATTATTGTCCTTCTTCCGGACAATAACTATAGAAGAAGAGTATGGTGAAGTAGATGGTTTGATTATGTTCAATCGGAGCATTTCATCTAATTCTTCTTCAGCTTGTCTGAAAATGAAGTGGAATGGGATAGGGGCGGACACGAATAGGTTGATCATCAGTCAGTATAATGTCATGAGTGGTGGCAAAAGTCCGACCAGGGATGTCAGTAAAGACTTCTTGAAAAGACTGTAACAAGGAAGAGACTTGCTGTTGTCTTTCCTTAATCAACATAACATGAAGCCGCAGCATTATTAACAACATTAATATCACTTTGATTTAAAACACTCTGAGGTTGGGCTGAGTTAGCATGTCTATGAGATCTATCATTTAAAGATCTACTTCGATATTGACATCGATCGTCACTATTATCCCTAATGCGATCATTTCTATTTTCTCTATTGGGACCAGTGTTCTGATTTGAACCCCAGCGAGAATTGTTGCGATAACTATTTTCTCTTTGATCAAAATGTCTTACTTATTTACTTTTCCCTTTCTACCGTGAGGTGTAGAGGTTTGGAAGAGAGAGCGCCAGACCATCTCATCGGCTGTCTTCCTCCTGGTCTGGTTCTATTCTAGTCCTCGGTCCTTCAAAGATTGTCTAATGTTGTCCTCCCAGCGGACTCTGGGTCATCCTGGGGGTCTGGATCACTGGCACTTTGTTTCCCATGCTTGTCGTGGTAGCCGATCTTCTCCCATTCTGCAGACATGGCCAAACTATCTTAGTTGGGACTTTTCTACCTGGGTCTGCAGCGGGTGGAATTTTAGGCCTTGACGTATCGTCTGGATGCGGAACATGTCTGTTCTTGTTACCCCAACCACCTTCCTTAGATGCCTCATTTCTGAGGTTTGGATCTGACCTTTGTGGGTTGTAGTCATTGCCCATGACTCGCATCCATATGTCAAGACTGGGACATAGATGGAGCGGTATACAGCCATCTTTGTTTTCTTACAAACCTCTCTCTTGCTGAGGAATCCTCGACCCATGGCCTGAAATATTCTCCCAGCTGCTGCCCCCCCCCCCCCCCCCCCATCCCGAGTGGCCAACCCCTCTCCGATGCCTCCCCCTCTGTCTACAATAGCTTTGAGATATCCAAAGCGTTCCACCCGCCCTCCCAGCCCAAACCGATGTCCTCCCTCCTGCTCTCTCCCCACATGCTCCGACAACATCGCCCATGAGGAGCATGAAAAGACAAGCTGACAGGACATCACCCCGTCCCACACCAGCGATGGTCCTGAACTCCCCCGACCCATGGCCCGCCGTCCTCACACAACCTCCGCAAGACCTGCAAAAGCTCTGCAAAGCATGAACAAGAGGTGCTGGAACGTCGTCGTCGTTCACCCCTACCCCTCCCCGCCAAACAGTCTCAAAGTTTGCTCCAGGGGACCCCGTCAAACGCCGCCTCCAGATCTATGAAAGAAAGATGGATCTCACTCCTATACTCAAGGGTCTTTTCACTCAGCTGTCCGAGTGCGAAGATTAGGTCCTGAGTACCTTGGTCTGCTCGGAATCCACACTGGACCTCATCCAATTGTAGCTCAGCTAGGCGTCGGAGTCTCTGCTTTAGGATTCTAGAGCAGATTTTATCAGGGACACTGAGAAGGGATATGCCTCTATGGTTTCCACATTGTCGATTGTCACCCTTTTTGAAAATTGGTGTTATGATGGCAATCTCACAATCCTTTGGTATGGTCTTGTTGCACCACGCTGCCTGCAGGACCCTTAAGAGTAATAGGTCGCCTGATGCTCCCATGTACTTAACCATTTCTGGTGTTATACCATCGTGGCCTGCTGCTTTGCCCATCTTGATTTTCCTCCAGTGCTGCCTTCAGTTCTTCCATCTTTATGTCATCTTCATCACCTTTGGTTTCCTCTTCTGTGCTAGTGGTTATCATTTCTGATGCTTGACCTTGCTCACCATCAAGGAGTTCTGAGAAATATTCCTTCCATCTTTCCATTACTTCCTTCGGGGCAGTAAGCAATTTGCCTTGCGACAAGCAAAAGATTCGCAAGTAAACCAGAAATTGTTCTATAATACACTAAAGAACGTGAAGAAGGATAAACAATGTCCTCTCAAATTTATAAAGGACAACTTTATTAATTTGAGAGGACATTGTTTTTCCTTCCTCATGTTCTTTAGTGTCTTATAGAACAATTTCTGGTTTTCTTGCGCATCTTTTTCTAGCTTTTCTCCAAATTCTTCTCAAGGCTTCTGTTTTGCTGCTAACACCTTGTTCTTTGCTTCTGTTCTGAGTATCACATATTCTCTATATTTCTCTATTTGCCCTGCTGTATTTTTAGCTCCAAAGTATTGTTTCCATGCCATTTTCTTCTCTCTTTTCTCTCTTTGACTTCCTCTGTCCACCAAGGTGTCCTCTTTCTCTTGTTCCCAAGTCGGACTTCACCACATGCTTCTGCAGCAGCTGTCTTTATGATGTCCTTGAATTTAAGCCAGAGGGTTTCTAAGTCATCAGGTTGTTCTTCTGTTTTTCTCACCGCTGTAGCAAAAAGCCCCTGATATCTGGTCTTAATTTCTGGCTCTCTCAGGTTGTAGGTCTTAATTCTCATTTCTCCCGTTTGTTTACTTGGTTTCTTGCATGATGTTGGGCAGTTCCTAGGCTGGGCAACTCTTTCAGTTGTTCTTTTGATTGTAAGAAGGTAGTGATCACTTCCAATCTCTGGACCTCTCCAGACTGTAGCATCCCGGACATATTTGAGTGAGTTCCTCCTAACAATGGCATAGTCGATCACTGACTTATCATTCTTTTTTGGTTCACATCTAGTGTATGCATGTATATGATCAAAATATCTATTAGAAGAATTTTGTTGGTTTGGAGAAAAATTAGAGCGAGGTTGCCCATCACTAGTGTGGTTATCTCTTCTATAATTTCCAGAATTATTTCTATTATAATATTGTGGCACATTAGATTGCCTCCAGTTTTTTCGGTGCTGAAGAATTTTTACGGAGTTGGTTCCCTTTGTAAGATCTGAAATTCTTGTAATCTCCCTTACCAATGTTACGATCAACACTATGTGATCTATTGCGAAAGTGATTTCCGTACGGCATTGCAGAAGCCACGGGTAAACCATCTCTGATTTGGGAGTGGCTAACAATAATATTTGGATGGGCGGTTAAATATTGGCGAGCGGTTTCTTCTGTCTGTAGCTGCCAAATTAGCAGGTTTCCGTTCATGTAGGAAGGAGAGAAATAATGCATTGACTGAAGACATGACTTTATCGCGAAGCATTAAGTCGACGAGGGCTTCATAAGTGTGCTCAATTTTCGGAAGCTCAATCGATCGATTAAAATGTGAGATGTACGGGGGAGTTCAGAAAGTAATGCACCACATCGTTTTTCTCAGCTAATAATGAAGATAGAAACATGAAATTTTGCACACTTTCAATATAGCATGTGCCAATTGTGTGCACCAAATTGCACTGCAACCGGCCAAATAATACGGCTGCCCTAACCCGTTGAATTGGAGCGTGTTAGCAACTTGCGTTATAAGCAGCGAATTGTGATGGAATTTCTCGTTGCAGAGAAGGAAACTGTTGTGAACATTCACAAGCGTCTTTGTGATGTGTATGGAGGTTTTGCAGTCGACAGGAGTACAGTCAGTCGCTGGGTTCAGAGAATCAAAAAATCAGGAAGTGGAGATACGGAGCTGCTTGATCGGCCGCGCTGTGGACGTCCTGCCACAGCCACCAACGCAGAAATGTTGAAATGCGCTGAGGGCATTATTGTTACTGATAGGCGAATCACTACTCAATAATTGGCCTTACAGCTGTCAGTCAGCATTGGTAGTGCAAATGCAGTTATAAAAACTCTCGGATTTTCTAAGGTTTGCGCAAGATGGGTTCCTCGAAGTCTCACAAATGACCACCGATTGCAAAGGAAAGCAATTTCTTCTGAATTGTTGGAGCGTTTCAGTGCTGATGGAGATAACTTTTTGGCAAAGATCGTTACAGGTGACGAACCTGGGCACATCATTTTGAACCTGAGACAAAAAGACAGTCAATGGAGTGGCATCATCAGCAATCACCACGAAGAAAGAAATTCAAGACAATTCCTTCAGCTGGAAAGGTCATGATCACTGTCTTTTGGGACATTGAAGGTGTGATTCTTGTGGACGTTATGCCAAGAGGAGAGACAATCAATTTGAAAGCTTACATTAAGACATTGAAAAAACTCAATCAGCGTTTTCGCAGAGTTCGGCCGCACAAGAATCCATCAGACCTGCTTCTCCTTCACGACAATGCACGACCGCACACAAGTCTGGCAACACGGAAAGCAATCACCATCCACCCTATAGTCCCGATTTGGCACCCTCTGATTTTCATCTATTTGGTGCACTTAAAGATGCACTCCGTGGGACAAGGTTTGAAGATGATGGAGTGATTCATGCAGCGAAGAAATGGCTACATTATCAAGACAAAATCTGGTACGGGCTAGGAATACATGCACTTGTTTCGCGCTGGCATAAAGCCGTACACGTTGACGGGGATTATGTTGAATAATACCGATGTTTACATGACATATCCATGTATATTGTGTATAGATTTCATGCTTTTTGAATAGACAGCTCCTGAGGAAAACGATGTGGTGCATTGCTTTCTGAACTCCCCTCGTATATTTGCTATAAACTCAGAAAACTCCTTTCCAGTCTCCGGCAATAGAGATTTAAAGCGGAGACGATAACCGTTTTCATCAAGTTAGTATTTTTTAGCAAAACACTTCTGGCAGTGTTGTAGCCATTCTGTTCAGGTCCTTCCAACATACACACAGCGTTCATAGCTTCCACTGAGAGCAGTTCCTTAAGTCGAGTAGAATATTCCGATCTATCGATCTTATGAGACTCGCATACGGCCTCAAATCTATTTAGGTAGAAGAGGGCATCGTCTGAAGGCGGCGTAAACGGTGGCAACCTGATTTTATAAGAACTAGAATTGTTCTTATGTGGAGAAGCCTGAGTATCCGGAGCATTATGTGAATTATTTCCGTTCATTAACTTGAGTTTTTCAAGTTCCAAAGACAACAATTTTTGCTCATGAAGTCTACAGTTTTCATTCTCAATAGCTTCTAATTGCATTTGAAGTTTCCTGTCTTCAGCCTCCATTTGAAGTTTCTGTTTATCCACTTCTGTTTGAAGTTTCTTTTCTTCTGCGTCCATCTGACGTCTTCTTTCCTCCATTTCAAATTTCTTTAATTCCTGTTCTTGAGCTTTCGCATACTCAGTGATTGCGAATTGTTTTAACTCCTCAGGTTCCATCCCAAGCGCCTTTCCTTGCTTGATGAAGTAATCCAAATTCGACATTTTGTCTACTATTATAAGTAGTTAACTTACTTAGTCAAATATTTCCTAAATAATTCAAGATTATCCCTTAATTACTGTGTAACAGGTTCTTGTCCACAGAACCTATATATAAATTCCTATTAGTTATAGGAATGCTAATATATTACATAATTATTAATTAATCATTAAATCGTGCATTTAAAAAAAGAAGTTAATATAGCATATAAGACAAGAAATACATGATGAAGGTACGAAGAACAACTGATACAAAAAATCTTGCAAAGAATGCAATGACACTGCGAGGAAAATGACAAGACAAGCAACAACACAGGGTATAAATATAAACTTTGTATATAAATCAATGACACCAAGATGGAGAGTGACAAGTACAAACAGAGTCAATCATGAAACTAAGGCACAGAGACAAAATATTACAATAACAACAATAAAAATGGCACATCACGTCTAAATAAATAGTGTCACAGACAACCAACGCTGTGGACTAAAAATCCATCAGCAAACATATGCTGGAATCTCCATTGTGTGAAATCTATAAAAAGTCCCTACAGAACGCTTCCGTGGGCCCTTGTGTGAAACTGGGATGTACCCCAACAAAAGTCACCTCCCAACTAGCCAGCAGAAAACATGGAACATAAAACATTAAGATTAATAGTGGACATATTAAAGAATGGCTCAACACATAACATGCAACAGTGGCAGAGTACACAAATAACAACCATTTATCTTTAAAAAAATCCCGGCCTTCGCGAAACTACCAACGATGGGTCTCGGGTGTTGCACGGAGAGCCAAAACAAATGTGCTGCAGTCCAAAGTTGACTTCTCTTCACGTGTGTGTCGGGATCCCTTGGAGGTCAGAAAGGTTAACCGTTACAACGTGGACTGGAATCATAAAAAAATGGGGTGTTGTTGCTGGCGTCGTCGTGGAAGATGAAGTAAGTTAAACATTTGACATTATGAATCGTGAAGAAATTTTCCCTCTTAGCTGGCCACCAACTGTTACCGACGCTCTGGTAATCGTGTATATGTATAGGCTGGCACTACTGACAGTGATGTTGTCAGAAAAAGGTTGGGCTTACAGTCTATGGCCGACTTATATTTTATAACGCGAATGTCATTATGGTGGGCCGTATGGATAGGCCAATGGTGATAATACGAACATCCACTAAGACGGTTGGGTCATAAGGCTGACCAACGGTTAAGGCAAGCAGGCTGGACTCATAGGGAACATTATCGACATAATTTATTCAGCACGAGACTTGGGCATCAGACATCACAGGCAAGCAGTAACAATTCATGGACACATGGTTTCATTGCAGAAAATACATCATCATCCAGTAAGCATCGATATGGCCTTTGATTGACAGCACCGGTTATAATAATATCAAGGTCAAACGTCTTGACCAAATCGAGGACTTCGTCGATTTGAAGATTATATATATTAATTTGAAATCTAATCCTGCTCCTGATGACAGAGGGACGCACTAGCCATTGATCCTATCGAATTCAATAGAAGTTCTGCCGTAGCAAACAGGGCTACAAGTCTATGAGGCGTGAGACATCGAAATCAGCCGTTTACTGGCTAAAATTATACATCTTGAAGGATTCCTGGAAAGGTTTTACAGGAATAAGTTTCATCTTTTCAATTTATTGTCATGTTAACATGCATGTGTCTTCTCTTCACATCAGAGTAAGAACACCGAAAAATACGTCTATCTTTGACGACTAATATATTAGACTGTCTCAAGAATTTGATTTGTATGGCAGCAAATCTACGCAGTAAATCGCGTCATCTGTGTTCAATGATAGTGCAGAAAAGTACGCAAAAATATTTAAAATATACATTTATTTCAGATGCGCTCACATGTGGGTCTATCAAAGACTAGACCCGCATGTCTTCTTCTTCTTCTTCGTCCTGAAAAGGACGCTGGTTGCGTTGTGTCCGTTTACAGCGAAGCTGCGATATTTGCGCCTTTCGGCCGACACATCCGACTTCAGCACGGCATTTTAGCCATTCTTCTTCGATCCCTACTCACTCAGCCAGACTGCAGTGATTGTTGCTGTCTAAATTTTGAAGACATCAACTCGTTTAATATTTTTTGTGATGATCTCGGAAAGAGAACTGTTTATTTAAATTTGTGACAAGTTGATTTGTGGTTATCTTCCCTTGTCTTATTGATAGATGTTGACCTGTCTTAAATAGTTCTCAGGTCTTAAGTCTTGATTCATATGACCATATACGGAGCTCTTTGTCTTCCGTGTGGCGGAAACGCCCTGGTCTAGATTAGTTTCGCTCAGGTCGGTGCTGTCGGCACATGCGCAAGGTTTTGGCGCAAAGATCGAGAGTCTTCCGGTTTATCAGTGTACCTTGGGGCTTCTAGAACGGACGTTCCGGTCCGTAGATTCTCTCTGCCAAGTTTTTGATAGGGATATGGAAGTTCTGTGAATGACTGATTAGTCATTCTTCCTTCCCTAAGTGATTCTTTATGCCAGGGATGGCAGTGTTGTGTTCTCCTTATGTTTTAGGATTCTATGAAAGGTAACACAGACATTTTTCGTTCGTTTAGATCACAAAGGTACTTTACTTGCTTGAAGGCGACTGTTGCGTCCTTTTTTAAGTCCTAACAGACTTTAACAATATAGACAGTCTCAGGTCCTGTCTTTGTTAAAAGTGTACGCACCAATTGAGATATTAGTAATATGTTTGGTATAGTAAATTTATTGTGCACGAGAACGCACATTATTTTTGGGGATTTTTGAAATTAACGCGCTTGTTGTCAAACAAAGGCAGATGACGTATCTGCTTGGAGAATGAAGCAGGATTCCATAACCAGACTGTGAGTCTGATGCTTTGTCCTTGATTTCGGACTTAGTGTACTTGCTTGATGACTGGCTCACTGCATTTAAGACATAGCCCTTCGGTCATCCAAGCCAGGTAATAGATTTTATTAATCAAGGATATTTTCGTATGAATTATTATTCGTCTTCCTACGTGTGACCTCCAGCTGGTACTCGTACAACCCTGGTATCAGAAAGGAACGTAGTCGCAACGTTAATATTTAGGAAGTCTTGAAAGTATTCAAGGGATAAACCTTATGTATAAATGGAATGGTCTCTGCGTTATTATATATCCAAAGGAGCCGGGCTGAAAGTATCGGCGGTATTACAGAGGTGAATCAAATCTAACTATATTATCTGTCTATGCGCCAATGGATGTCGTCCATAGACAATATGTTGAAATATTTTTTATGATGATTAATCATGAGGCTTATAAAGTTAGGAACTTACTCATTCGAGAGACCTCAGATATGAGAAGACATAACGGGGATCTCGTTATCATACTCAAGGTCAAAGGGACAAATGAAAGTTACTGTTTGATCTAACTGCCTACTCATACAATGTACTTCATTAATTCAATATGCTCAATCATAAATTGATTATTGAATATTTGTAAGGATCTAACCGGAAAGATATATTGCCATTATGAACATTACGCCAGATTTCACCGTCCTGTTTTCTTGTTGATCATTAATGCATCAAAAGTACTATTTCTTATCGTCCACTGTACAGCGTGAATAAATTTTATGAACTATTTCCAACAACGAGTTGAGTATCATCATGTTGGCCAATTTGCCTACCACTCGTTGGAGTTTTGATTTGAACATTACATCGATTTGCTAATATTGAACATTCGCGTGAAGATGTTGGTACCCTTCCATAACTAATACTAACCAAGAACAGAAGAAGGGGCTACAGCGACTTAGTGAGTGAAGCTCACAGTGATGTATATTATATAGTACCCCAGTATGGGTGCATGTTGTAGAAGCCAAGACTAAGATGTCCAGAGAATTAACTATATAAAAATCCGCAATGCAGGCAGTATGATTGGTGGAGATATATATATACAGAAACATATATATGAACTAAGGTTACCTGATTATCGAGGCCCGCTACCTGCGGCCTGATTCTGTCGCCACAAGAGACCCGTTGTTACGGCCGATGTTTCTTCTCCAGAAGAAGTACCTGGCGTGTGATGCCAGATGGAGTCTTTGACTTTTCATTATACAAGTTCATAGACTTTGTTATTAAGCAACTGGAACCGCCCTTATCGTGCGGTATATTTGTTAAAGGCCTGCCTGACGCGTTTGGTCAGGGGCCCTGAGCTACAGTAAGAAAGAACGTAGATTGTTAAGCCAGCTCTACTAGAATCTTACACATGAGCTATCCAAGATTTATGATGCTAGAAGTTGATGATCATTACCACACATGAAATGTCCATGATCCTTGTTCAATTGACTGTATCGTCTGTCAACGTACGTCCCGTAATAAATGTTTGAAGAAAGTCATCTGCATTACCTACATTTATGACTTCTACTTGTGGTGGAGTGAGATTGGTGTGCAACTACATAAAAGCCTATACGACCTCGTGTGCACGATCTACTGATGTCTATATACACACCTACACTCTCAACCACACCCTATTACGAGCATTACACTCCTGGGAAGCTGTACATTGTTTAAGTGTGTGTTTTGTGACACCCTGTCAGTGCCTCAATATTTGGTGACCCAAATACACGACAACATTACATTGTCCAGGCACGACATGACTTTACCCACAATTCTACACTTAACAATCTGGTTGCCAGATTTGTGAGTCTTTCAATATATCATTATGGAGTGGCAGCTACGCAGCGAACAGTACTAAGTAGGTCAACGCTTTATACTGCTTCATGGACCACAGCTGCTTGTGAAGTCAATTTACGCTTCATCACTTTGACAGTCATCAATGGGCATACGTGTTTACGTTCAAGTCAAGTTGTCTACGTTCAAGCTCAGGTTGTAAACATTTCAAGCTATTGTTTACATACTAAGTCTACACATATCGACGTTGGATCTTCCGATCTCAACTGGTGTCGAAAATGATTTAATATAGCTACACTTTGGAGACTTCTACCTGTTGTCAAGTTACGGTGACCTTCAACGGTGGATCGTCTGCCATTGTTGTTTACAGTTGTACTGCATTGAACTGCATCTTTGCGGTGGTTGAGGATTGTGCTTGAGATAAGTGGCCCGTTTATGTGTTAAACTGTGCCTATATTTGTGTTCAATTGAGCCTTCCTCTATACTCATTCTTTGTATTTTGCATTTACATATATACTTGGTCATGCACTATCATTAATATGATGCACTTTAGATATAGATGGTGATTGATGGTGACATTATAAACAAGGTAACTATACAAAGTCTTTATCAAAGACTTGTCTCCCACTGAGGTTGGGACATAAAGTGTATTATTATTTCAGGTGGTAATAGCACAATATTAGACAGAATGTCTACATTGGATTACTTCATCGAGCAAGGGAGAGCCCTTGGCAAAACTGATGAAAAATTGGAAGAGTTTGCACTTACTCAATATTCCAAAGCACAGAAAGCTGAAGAGAAAAGGATGCAAATGCAGTTGGACAGAGAAGCTGAAGATAGAAGAATTCAACAACAAAGAGAATTTGAAGAGAAAAAGTTACAAAGAGAAGCTGAAGAGAGGAAAATTCAGCAGGATAGAGAATTTGAAGAGAAAAAATAAAAAAAGAGAAGCTGAAGAGAGGAAAATTCAGCAGGATAGAGAATTTGAAGAGAAAAAGTTACAAAGAGAAGCTGAAGAGAGGAAAATTCAGCAGGATGGATAGAGAACTTGAAGAGAAAAGGTTACAAAGAGAAGGTGAAGAGAGAAGAGAAAAACAGAAAATGGAACATGAAGAAAAACTCTTAGTTTTGGAGCTGGAGAAATTAAAGGTGATGAATATGGGCAGTTCTCAAGCAACTTCTAGTAAGACTAATGCTAATACTTATAAAGTAAAACTACCTCCTTTCAATAGTGCAAAAGATGACATAACGTTCTATCTTGATAGATTTGAACTTACATGCGTATCGCATAAGGTGGATAAGGAACAATATGTCGGTCAACTGTTAGAAATACTTACAGGTGAACCATTAAGTACTATAATGGCAATAGATGAACCTGACAAGACTAACTATGAAGTTGTCAGAGCAACATTGTTAAAAAGATATCAACTTAAAGAAGACGATTACCGTCTTCGTTTTAAGACTATGTTGCCAGAAACTGGGGTAGAGTTCTCAGACTTTATTACGAAGATACGTCTTACTTTCACTCGATGGATTGAACTGTCTAAAACTGAAAAGACATATGAAGCACTTATGGACTTGTTACTTAGGGACAAAGTAATGTCATCAGTTAATGAGTCCTTTCTTGCCTTTATACATGAACGTAAGCCTAAAAACATTAAAGACAAGGAACAATACTGTTGCCAGTATGTCACTGCGCACCCGCAACAGACGGTTAGCAACTCTAGGGTTAAAGAAGGTTTGCCAGCGGCTTCTGCGACACCATATGGTGCTAAGTTTCTGGGTAAATTTCAAGGTACTCAACGCAACTTTGATAAGAAAAGTAAGCGTAATTTCGGACAGGATCAAGGTGATCCATCCCATAGAGGTTCGGCTTCATCGAATTGGAGGCGATCTGACAGCCCTCATAATTTTGGCTCCAACAAATTTGGAAACCTTCGCAGGGGTAGCCACAGTAGAAACTATACTAACTTTAATAATTCTTCTGGAAGACAGCAATATCAATCTGGTAGATATTCTCATCAAGGTGTAAATCACAATCACAATTGTGAGAACTGCGGTTCAAAAAAAATAATAATAGCAATAGGGCTAATAACAATAATCCCAGAGGAAATAATAATCGTGGTAGATCGCAACACAACAATAATAGATCATGCCATCTGTTACGAGAGATCCGATGGAAGGGGGAGTAATCTTTAGAATGTTTTGGACAAATTAAATTTCGAGTTGCAACGCTTGATTAAGCGGATACTTGTTTGACTTTAGGATAGAATTATCTTTTCCTATTTTTCGAGTGACAGAGTACAGATAAGCGTGTGAACGCTGTTTAATCTCAAATGTTGAGATGTATTTATTCTGTACTGTTTTGAGTCATGTGAATAGCTCGCAGCTAGTCTGCATGTGTTATCGAGAGCGGTGTTCAAGACAGCCGAGTCTCGTGACGGTTTTTTTTTTTGGCGGGACTAGTGTGTGATTAAGGGAGTTTAGTTTTGGACGTGGACCGTGTAGGTCGAGTCCCTGTGTTTGGATAGTGTATGCCTACGTAGTGCTTAGGAAAATGTCGACTTATATATAATTTCGCTGTGTGTACAGCCTATGTGATTAACTGCAGTGTGGAGATGTATGAAGCTATGAAGCTATTATAAGTCCAGGATTGGGACAGGCCATATTATATTATTAACTGCTGTGAGTGCAGTCTTATGAGTATACTGAGTCGTGAGGACATTATAGTGATGATATTATTATTAACTGCCGTGAATGCAGTCTTATGAGTATACTGAGTCGTGAGGACATTATAGCGCTGATATTATTATTAACTGCCGTGAGTGCAGTCTTATGAGTATACTGAGTCGTGAGGACATTATAGTGATGATATTATTATTAACTGCCGTGAGTGCAGTCTTATGAGTATACTGAGTCGTGAGGACATTATAGCGCTGATATTATTATTAACTGCCGTGAGTGCAGTCTTATGAGTATACTGAGTCGTGAGGACATTATAGCGCTGATATTATTATTAACTGCCGTGAGTGCAGTCTTATTAGTATACTGAGTCGTGAGGACATTATAGCGCTGATATTATTATTAACTGCCGTGAGTGCAGTCTTAAGAGTATACTGAGTCGTGAGGACATTATAGCGCTGATATTATTATTAACTGCCGTGAGTGCAGTCTTATGAGTATACTGAGTCGTGAGGACATTATAGCGCTGATATTATTATTAACTGCCGTGAGTGCAGTCTTATGAGTATACTGAGTCGTGAGGACATTATAGCGCTGATATTAACTGCCGTGAGTGCAGTCTTATGAGTATACTGAATTCGTACCTTTTGTTGTAACGGTGTATTCGTCTTATGTCTACGTGATGATGTGCTGTGACTTAATAAACCATTGTTAAATGTCACCACCGTTTACAACCATCTATGACTTCTATGTGCGTACCTGTGTTGTGAGTGACTGTTCTGGCACACACTCACCAATACATACCGAACACAGATACTAACAGTGGCAGCATCTAAACAGTGAATTAGAATATTAACAGTGGTTGTTTTCAGTTAACAGGATCTGACATCTACGACTATTCGCGTCGATAGCCTAAGTGGCGTAGTTTTCGTATCATTGGATATCATTTAAGATGTGCCTGTGTGGCGTATACGATTAAGAAATTGTTACCTCTACAGTGATATGTACTTGAAGCAAGAGGGTAAAGTGAATCAAATTTTTTCCACCAGACCATAACATATCTAGAGGATCAGTCACTACAAGTTGGAAAGAATACATATGACTTTCTCGGGACAAGAGTGTAGAACACTTGACTTTGTTATAATTAGCCCGGTGTGGGCGTGGCTTGAATCTGCTGTACTTCAGAACTGTGACCTAAATATTATCTGCCTGGGTGGCGCATTTGAGAAACAACGCACGCTTTATTCGTGGTAGAAGGCAACTTTACACCAGTAGCAATTGACGTCCTATTTCATGCCTATAGACTACATCAACGTCTGCAGTGGTCAAGGAAGTTCAATTAGACTTGGACAGTATTTGTACCAGCATTTGTACGGGTTGTGACGGATTCCTGCGATATTCGGGTTACCTGTGCCAGTTTTCACCATCACAAGTTCAAGACGTTATGATACACGGACTTGCCGTGTACATTTCAGACTACAGAACAGTCAAGAGTTGCAGTGTGTGCTGTATTATGGTTCCTGTCAACTTGTGCATTGTTAAGCACATATCATATTGACGAAATTACCTGAAGAGAAACGAATCAAGTTCCAGTGCTTTCCCGCAGTGGAGGTTTTAGCAGTCTATGTGATATCCAGTGTCGTGGCGGAAAGTAACGGGATCATTGACAGATAAGTGATTTTTTCTTGTGTAAATTGTGTCACTTCATGCATGTCATTAGGCCTCCCTAATTGCTCATTCTGTTGTTATTGTTGTTTATGTCTAATTTGACATATGATTAAGATTTTATGCATAGGTGTTATAGGCTGTTGACATATGTCGATTTTCCTGATAATGATGTGACTTGATAAAGGTGCTATAAAAAGGAATTGGTGTTACAGAATTGAGGAATAAGCTCATTTCTTGACAAATAGTTAACTTTGTGAGCTGGAAGGGTAATTGTCCAACCTTTTGCGACAGTAATTTGTCATAACTATAAGTGATTACTATATATATTTGATTAAGTAAGTGAATCACTATGGATGATGATGATATAGATCCTGAGGATATGAGGCCTGTATTGGCTTATTTGCTGGAAGAAGGTAGAGATTTTCAAGAATTAAAAGGCCCAGAGCTTGAAGCGCATGTGATGGACAGATTTTTGGTCAATCCGTCAATAGCCCTTAAGTATTTTGCTGAGGAGAATTTTCACTCTCATCCTCATCTAAGGATGGCTAAAGATTTGGCGCAGTTACTGGTTATGGATCTTCGATTGTTTTCGTGCAACTGTATAGGTGTTGAACGCGATCAAATAATGAAGAGTATACGTAAGATAATGCTCAACGACATTTCTGTTGATCAGAAAAAGAGGTTAGAAGATGAGGAATTAAGAAGAAAAAAACAACAAAGGGAAAACTTCTTAGAGGGTACCGCTGAAGTGAGTAAAGTACATGAAACAGTGTCTAGACTTACGAGTGAATTGCAAAAGTCAAACTCAGAACTTGCTAGTGTGCAGGCAAGTTTGGATTCAGCATTGTTAAAGATAAAGCAATTGGAAGTTCAGATGAAAGATAAGCATGTTGAGGTGGAAAATCTTATACAAGAGGTCCAACTGAATAAAGAGATATATGAGAAATTGAAAGTTGAGAGCAATGAACATGAGAAGACTTATATAAAAATGCTTCAAGATGTAATGGATGATAATGCGATTCTCAGTGATCAAATTAAGGAGATGAATACTGTACCCCTCAAGAAAAGTAATAGGATTATGAATAACAATGATGATATTAACATTCAGTCACTACAACTAGAGTTGACTCAGTTGAGAGCAAATAAAGAACAGTATGAGAGAGAGACTTTAGTGGAGTTGACGGCTGAGAAAGAGAAGGTTGCTAAGATTGAAAATTTACTAGCAGAGGAAAGCTGCAAAGTTTTAAGAGTTGAGGGTTTAAACAAGAAATTAGGTGAAGAGATCTCACATAGAGATGTGGAGATTGCACAGGCAAGAAAACGAGTAGATGGCCTGCTTGACATCGTCTTGAATAACAATATGTGGTCTTCTGTCAATGTTGACAATGATAGACAGAAAGTTGCGAAAAGTCAGCCCCATACACTTTTTGCTCATAGAGAGGTCATTCATGGTAAAGACAGATCTTTTCGTGGTAAATATAACTTTCGAAGTTCTAATATTACTGCTAGTTCCAGTAATAATTCTTGGCGTCAGACCAACAAAGATTCTAGTGTAACAGCCAGTTCTGTTGGTCAGGAAAAGAAAGGTGATAAATTTCAGGGCAAGACTCATAAGAGCAAATATTTCTCGACTATTGGAAATTCTCAGAAATTAATAACAGGGGTTAAGGCTATTACTACTTGTTCCAAAGATGAAACCCATATGCGGAACAATAGAGATACTATTGTTTCTGGCAGTTATCAAACTCAGCACAGTCAGTTTGAAACAATTGGTAAATATATTCCCATAGGGGAAAAGAAAAACAGTTCTAGAAAGAGAGATAACCCCAAGAGTAACCAGTACCAAGGGAGATCAGTAAATAATAATTTTCCCTCTCGTAGATACTGTAGACAAATTAACAAATCTCAAAGTTTTGATTGTAAGAATGTTGGAAAGTATGATAGAGATAATAGCTTTTCAAATGTTGCTTTACATCACCAGAGTAATGCTCCTCGACAAAAGACTAAAGTCATTATTTGTAAACAAGGCAACGGTAATAATAAGTATTTTGATCATAGAACAAATAATAAGCGCAATTGTGCTAATTTTGTTCAACATGAGCCCAGAGTCATTTATAATCGAGGTAAACAGAGTAAAAATAACAGTGGATGCTTGAATACTATTGCTTGCTCTGCTTGTTGTTGTGAATATAACACTTTGTTTCAGCCTACGGCAGCGGCGACATTCAAGGTCGGTCATGTTGTCCCCAAGTATTCTGTGATATCTACATGTGATAGGCAGAGCTAGTGACATCGTGAAGAGACCGGTGCTTTACACAAGCCGGTACTGGGTAATTGTCATTTTGATTTCTACGTTTTTCTCATTAAATTTCACTATTGAGTAAAATGGAAATTTTCATTTGTATTTGTTGACAGAAGCTACTTTGCGATAAGAGTCAAGGCTTCTGTGACATATTGACGGTCAGATATGTAGTTCAACTTTCCGCTCGAGTGGTCAACCGAAACCTGTCAGCGTCTAACTAAAATCTGAGGTGTTGCTTACTGAAGGTCAAGCATGTTTACAAGAGAGTGGAAAATTTTGCGGCTTAATTTTTTTTTTTTTTGAGATAGTAAATATTGTTGTATTCTATATTAATACATGACATGTTGTTGTTTTGAAATAACATATAATTTTGTTGTAATGATTATTTCTATGCATCTTTTTAGATTGCCATATTTTTTTTAATTGTTGTTATTTTTTTAGATGTCGGTAGTTTTTTGATGACATGTTAATACATTTTTATGCTATTTATATATATTATTGTGAAACTTTGATTTTGCCAGAACTTGATTTCTTGCCAGTCAGGCATGCAGATTGTTTTCTTAGCAGATTATTTTAAAAAAAAAAAAAACTTATTTTTTTTGTGTAGATATTTTTATAGAACCTTTTGCATATTTCATATTAGCAACAAAGTGTAGATTTATTTATAATGTATATCTTATCGATTTGAGTAAGAGATAAAGTTATAGCTAAATAGCATTGTACTGAGCTGAACGTAATTGTCAGCAGAAAGAACTTAAAGGATAAATTAAATTTACATGTGTTGATTTAAAGGTTTCTTCGAGATAGGATTTTTGTTTTATATTTCACTCATTTTGTTAAAATATTGATTTCATTATTAGGTTTTAGTGGTCTTGAATTACTTAAAAATTAAATACTGTTTTTATGTAACTTATCGTAAAAAAATATGTATGTACGGTACTTTTGGAAAAAAATGAATTTTTTTTTTTGGCATTGTAATTTTTTGTTGTGTGTGCCCAGCATTTGACTGCGTGATATCATTGATATGTAGTGTGATTAGTTCTTGTAAAAAGTTGTTTTTGTTATGATGTATTTTTATTTTAGCGCTTGATTGTGCGTTGGTCGTATTAGTTATAGCAATGCTATTTCTTGTTTGTTCGATGCCTATAATTTATTTATTTTAGTTTTGTATAACTCTTGTAACTTGGTTAAATTACTTATTAGGTTTTGTTTAGTTATAAATTATTTTTTGATGGTGTTAGTATAGATATACTTTGATTTTGTGTTGTGCCTTTCGATCATGTTTATATATTTATTTTTGAATAGGTTATCTGATCTAAACAGTTATTAGTATGTATTGTTACTGACTTTCTCTGCGTTCTTGCCTTTGCTTTCTATTTGTCTTTGGTAATTATTCTTCATTTCATTCCTTCTTTTCTGTTGTCTTTTCGGTATGGATTTCATATCTTGTTTATACTTTCGTACCTCATATTCGTTTTACTTGATTCTACTTGTATATTTTGTCTTCTTTCAACATTTATATTTCCATTCTTTGTATTGTTGGAATGGTTATATGACTTGATATGATATATCTACTTATGATAGTTGTATTTATTTTACATATAAGTGTCCAACTTAATTATGAGTATATGGTATTGTTGAGTTCTTACTTTCCTTTTTTTACAGATCATTCTTCTTTTGATTGATCTTGTGTTTTCTCTTTCGATCGGTTGTTGTCGGTTTGGTTTGTACTACGTATACTTGACTAAATTTTGGAACTGATCATATTTGTATATTTAGCTAATTACTTTTTATACTTAGCTGATTATGCTGTATGCTTTAATTGCTACTTTACACTTTAATGCTGATATTTGTTGTAGATATAATTTGATTTAAAATAAGATAATTTTTGTAAGCATATGTTAGAGCTTCATTTTCTTCTAAATTTTTTGTTTTTGGGAGTTAATTTCTTCAAAAAAATGATAGAATCATTTTTTTCCCGGAGAGGGTGGTAACTGTTACGAGAGATCCGATGGAAGGGGGAGTAATCTTTAGAATGTTTTGGACAAATTAAATTTCGAGTTGCAACGCTTGATTAAGCGGATACTTGTTTGACTTTAGGATAGAATTATCTTTTCCTATTTTTCGAGTGACAGAGTACAGATAAGCGTGTGAACGCTGTTTAATCTCAAATGTTGAGATGTATTTATTCTGTACTGTTTTGAGTCATGTGAATAGCTCGCAGCTAGTCTGCATGTGTTATCGAGAGCGGTGTTCAAGACAGCCGAGTCTCGTGACGGGTTTTTTTTGGGCGGGACTAGTGTGTGATTAAGGGAGTTGAGTTTTGGACGTGGACCGTGTAGGTCGAGTCCCTGTGTTTGGATAGTGTATGCCTACGTAGTGCTTAGGAAAATGTCGACTTATATATAATTTCGCTGTGTGTACAGCCTATGTGATTAACTGCAGTCTGGAGATGTATGAAGCTATGAAGCTATTATAAGTCCAGGATTGGGACAGGCCATATTATATTATTAACTGCCGTGAGTGCAGTCTTATGAGTATACTGAGTCGTGAGGACATTATAGCGCTGATATTATTATTAACTGCCGTGAGTGCAGTCTTATGAGTATACTGAGTCGTGAGGACATTATAGTGATGATATTATTATTAACTGCCGTGAGTGCAGTCTTATGAGTATACTGAGTCGTGAGGACATTATAGCGCTGATATTATTATTAACTGCCGTGAGTGCAGTCTTATGAGTATACTGAGTCGTGAGGACATTATAGCGCTGATATTATTATTAACTGCCGTGAGTGCAGTCTTATGAGTATACTGAGTCGTGAGGACATTATAGTGATGATATTATTATTAACTGACGTGAGTGCAGTCTTATGAGTATACTGAGTCGTGAGGACATTATAGCGCTGATATTATTATTAACTGCCGTGAGTGCAGTCTTATGAGTATACTGAGTCGTGAGGACATTATAGCGCTGATATTATTATTAACTGCCGTGAGTGCAGTCTTATGAGTATACTGAGTCGTGAGGACATTATAGCGCGGATATTATTATTAACTGCCGTGAGTGCAGTCTTATGAGTATACTGAGTCGTGAGGACATTATAGCGCTGATATTATTATTAACTGCCGTGAGTGCAGTCTTATGAGTATACTGAGTCGTGAGGGCATTATAGTGCTGATATTATTATTAACTGCCGTGAGTGCAGTCTTATGAGAATACTGAGTCGTGAGGACATTATAGCGCTGATATTAACTGCCGTGAGTGCAGTCTTATGAGTATACTGAATTCGTACCTTTTGTTGTAACGGTGTATTCGTCTTATGTCTACGTGATGATGTGCTGTGACTTAATAAACCATTGTTAAATGTCACCACCGTTTACAACCATCTATGACTTCTATGTGCGTACCTGTGTTGTGAGTGACTGTTCTGGCACACACTCACCAATACATACCGAACACAGATACTAACAGTGGCAGCATCTAAACAGTGAATTAGAATATTAACACCATCATGCTAACTGTACTCAACAAGAGTCACAAATAGTTAGTAACGAATCAAACAATAATAAAGCTGATCATAGTCAAATCACTTGTTCTGCATTTGATTTTTGGGAAAGCATCTCAATGCCCACAGTGCACTACTTTGTTTGAACCTACTACTATATCTACACAAAGTTCTGGGGATCACGATTGACCAGCACTTAACGTGGAACTCCCATGTACGGAATTTAACCAAACACATAGCACAAAAGACGTACCAGCTAGCCAAAATAAAACACTTCTTAGACGCAGACACTAGACTATTGTTCTACACCTCACATGTACAGACACATCTAGATTACTGCTCTACACTATGGGATTGTTGCCCTGCTTCCACCTCGAAGAGACTGCACTCCCTGCAAAAGAGAGCAGTGCGTCTGATCACCGATAATCGCACGACACCACACACAAGGACAGGAAAAGAACCCAAAATACTGTCGCTAAAAAAAACGTCTTCTCTACAACAAAGCCAAGCTGACTCACACAATTCTATCTAACAATGCCCCGTCGTACCTAAGATCATTGTTTCAAACCAGTAGAAGGGAGGGACAACGATTACATCAGTTACGTCTGCCCAAACCTAGGATCGACCTGTTCAAAAAGAGTCTAGCCTACTCTGGTGCCTACTTATGGAACAGCCGTCCACACCACCTAAAAAGCCTACCTACACAATATTCGTTTAACAAAGCACTTTTCAAACACTTCCTCAACACTGATTATCTACCCCCATAGAAACAGTATTTGCCTGTCAACATCTCATCCATAGGTCAACATTTCTTTTCCTCTTCCGCTCATTTTTGTGTGTGAATAATTTGTTTTATATCCATGTAATATCATTATTATATTCACTTTAAAATATTATTATATAATGTAATGTATGTGTGAATGTACCCACATAATACTGTACTTTAGAAATGTGAGTCGTGAGAATGTACCCGCATACCAAAAATACAGATTAATTGTATACGGATTGACCGCATGAGTGAGTGTCGGTATACAGAATTTATTTATTTTTATTTATTGTTTTATTTATTTTATTTTATTATTACTTTTTTCCCCCATTTACTAGCTTATTTGTTTTAAAAAAAAAAAAAAAACCTACTCATTTTTTTAATTATGATTGCATACTGTAAATGAATGCTGTTATGGTAACTTTATAATGTTGCATGCCTTTAAATTAATGCTTAAAGCATCATGTGGGAATGAAAGGATATAGTATGCAAGATTAATGAGAGTGGAAGGGCAGAATGTTAGACGGGCCTGCGCGCCCAATTCTTTACCCTTCGAAAATAAAAATCGTTCGTTCGTTCGTTCGTTCTACCTTGAGTTTTGGTCATCCTCTTCCTGCTCTTCCTGCCGCAGCGGCGCATGACGGGAGAGGATCTCTTATCCTACATAGGGGTCTAGTAAATAATAATCCAGTCTCGGTACTCTTTGATTCTGGATGTACTACTATTGGGGTTAGACAATCTTTGATAGATCCTTCCTGTGCTACTGGAAAAGTGGTCAAATGTGTAACATTTGGTGGCACAGTAGAAAAATATTCGACTGCTATCATACACATAGCTACTCCCTTCTTTACGGGAGATGTCCACGCGTGTCTGCTACCGAATCCAATTGCGGATCTTATCATCGGGCGCATACACGGGGTTAAGGAATGTACCCCGCAGCAGATCATTGCTTGGGAAGAAAAAAATATGGAAGCTGCTAATGCAGTTGTCACGAGAGCGCAGGCTCAGAATATGCTTCAAACTTCATCGACCGAAGGTGATGAAGTACGTGATCAAGATGATCATTCTGTGATTTCACGTGACTCTTTCATAAAAGGTCAACAAGAAGACACTTCTTTAAAAAAATTCTTCCTTCTGGTTAAAAATGGTGATCCTAATCAGAACACAAATCGCAAATCTTGGATCACTATGAAGAATGGCGTACTAGTGCGTATGGTACAACACTCAGACATGTCTATACATTCCCAAATTCTTGTTCCGAAAGACATGAGAGTTAGAATACTGCAACATGCTCACGACTCCCAATGCGCTGGTCATATGGGATTTTCACGTACTAAGTCGAGAGTTCTTGCTGCTTTCATTTGGCCATTCGTAAACAGAGACATACGTCTTTACTGTCGCTCGTGTAAAGTATGTCAAGAAGTCAAGTCGAAGGGTCCTCGCCATGCAGCACCTATCCAGGCTGCGGACATTCCTATCCGTCTGTTTCAGAAAATGGCGATAGATATCATTGGTCCTTTTAAAATCAAATCAGCCAGAGGACACCAATTTATTCTTACATGTGTTGACATGTGTACTCGATGGCCAGAGGCCATACCTCTTAAGAGCATTTCTACTGCCGATATTGCAGACGCTCTTTGGCTGATTTTTCACGGTTGGGATTCCCTAGGGAAATCTTGTCAGACCATGGCACCCAACTGATATCTGACACAATGTCACAAGTGATGTCTATTCTTAATATTAAGAGGTCACTGAGTAGTATTTATTATCCGATGTCTAATGGGTTAGTTGAACGTCTCAATAGAACCTTCAAAAACGTACTTGGGAAGATTACTGAGGATCATCCTCAGGATTGGGACAGAGTTTTACCCGCTGCTCTCTTCGCATACAGAGAGGTTCCTAATGAACATACCGGGTTTTCTCCCTTTGAGCTCGTCTTTGGCGCGCATCCGCGCTGTCCAATGTCCTTGCTCCACGATCTTATAGCTGCCGATGATATCAGTGATGACACACAGTCTTCGTACGAATATGTCATTGCACTCAGGCAGAAAATCATAGAAGCTTGCAAATTAGCAACTTCTGCTTCTGAATTTGCGAAGGAAAAGGCAAGGCAATTCGCAAATAAAAATAGATGCCTACGTCAACTTTGTCCTGGAGACAAAGCATTCATATTACTTCCTTCCAGGGAAAATAGACTTCTCATTGGTTATGAGTGTCTCTAAAATTTCTGATGTCCACTATGTTGTCGATATAGACGGCAAGCATAAAACTTTTCACATAAATATGCTTACGGAATTTTATGAACGTCCAGAGTACTTACAACCGATCTTTCAAGCGACGGACGACACTTCAGTCCCTCGTGGTCATTACTCATCTCTGTTGGTCATACAGGATGAGGAATCTACTTTCTCTGACGTTAATCTTCCTCTTCCAATGATTCCACTTCACTCTACGGAATCATGGAAAAATGTTGCAATTTCACCCAGATTGTCTACTGAGGAACAGCTTCAAATCTCTTCCATGTTACACACATTTCAGGATGTTCTCACGGACATTCCTGGACACACTATAGTCATTGAACATGACATAGTACTTACTTACCATACTCCTATCAGGGTCAGACCTTATCCTATTCCTCTTCATTTCCAAACACAAGTCGAGAAAGAATTGGATGAAATGATACGGTTAGGTATAATTGAACCATCCAATTCGGCATACTCGTCATCTATGGTTATTGTTCGAAAAAAAGACAATAACATACGCCTTTGCGTCGATTACCGTAAACTAAATCAAGTAACGAAGTTCGATGCTGAACCTATGCCTCTGTTGGATGAGCTACTTACTAGACTTTCTAACTCTCGTTTCTTCACAAAACTCGACTTGTCTAAAGGTTACTGGCAAGTCCCGTTAACTGAACGTGCCAAACTTTTCACTGCTTTCTCTACACCTAGGGGTCTGTTCCAATGGAACTTCATTCCTTTTGGCCTTATGAATGCCCCAGCTGCATTCGTACGCATAATGCGTCGAATTCTGTCATATCGTTCCGATGTTATTGCATACTTGGACGATATTTGTCTTTTCAGCGATTCTTGGGAAGATCATTATTTGGGATTATATGAACTGTTGTCTACTCTACGCGAACATAATTTGACAGCTAAACCCTCTAAAGGCTATGTTGGGTTTAGTGAGATTTCTTTTCTTGGTCATCGTGTTGGTCATGGTCTCTTGAAGACAGAAGACCACAACACTTCTAAGATACTGAACATCACTATTCCTAAGACTAAGAAACAGATCCGTAGTCTCTTAGGCCTAATACAGTTCTACGGAAGATTCATTCTGAATCTTTCCTCTATTACAGCACCACTCTCAACCCTATTGAAGAAAGGGTCTCCTAATATGGTGCGCTGGTCCCAATAATGCCAATCCTCACTGGATCAGATTAAGTCATTATTCTCATCTCCTCCTATTTTAAGACTACCTACAGCCGATAAGACGTTTGTCCTTCGTAGTGGCGCCTCTTCAATAGGGATCGGGGCGGCACTGATGCAGGAGTATTCAGGAACTCTGCATCCTGTAATGTATGTCTCGAGGAAACTGAATGCGGCAGAAAGGAATTATTCTGTTCTGGACCGAGAATTGCTAGCTATGGTCTGGGCAATTCTTAAATTGCAAAGATTCCTTCTCGGCGCGCATTTCATAGTAAAAACCGACCAAAAAGCTCTCACAGAAGAGTTCGAGATCCACTCGATATGCTATTGCTCTTCAACCTTTTCATTTCACGGTACGAGCTATCCGTGGTTCAGATAATGTGATGGCAGACATATTGTCCCGATGCCCACATGAATCTACTTAATTCTCTTGTCTAGATCTACTAATACATATCTAGAGTTACGACTGTCCTTACAATATCATGTCACTAGAACATTTGTTCTCACTCTATTTGAATTCATTGTTTTGAATTAATTGGTTTCTTTCTCTGTTACCATCTTTGGTATAACAGAGGAAGGTTTGGTTCACACGATATAAAGGTCAAAAAAATTAATTCGGCCACATTTAGAATTTAGACATGTATTAAGTGACTATGGTACATTATAACATTCTAAGAATTGTGCCATTTGTATTGTTCTCAGCATACCAGTGTGATGTTACGGAGTGCTTTAGAGAATCATGCTGACGCTTTTGACGTCCTTACTGAACATTTGGAGGCTGCTTACAAGTGATCCCGGATCAGTTCAAAGACTTGTTCTTCGGATGTCAGCTATTTTAGTTAGGATTGCATACGTGTATTGTCATAACTATATTAGCAAACTTATAAATGTTGCTATGTTCAACAATTATATATCAATGATTTATTGCATTATACTTCAAGAGATTGCTATGTTAACTTGATTTCTCGATTTATGTTGTCATTCAGCATTGCGTTACATAGTGAAATTTCATTCCTGTTGACATGTATGTAGTTTTTGATAGCATTGCCAGCACCTATGGTTTCGTTGGTGGCACCTCCTCGGGCAGATTTTGTTTGGAGAATATATTTTCTCTTGTCTTGTGAGACATTTATTGTTCTCACCAGACGCTATTGTGCGTCGATTGGGTCAGACATTATTGTGTAATATATATGTTGATCCTTTCATCGGTGCATTATTCATGCGCTTTGAGCTTGTTTAATCTTGCTCATTGATGTGTTTCAAAAAAAAAAGTTTCATTTTTTCCCCCGAGGGGTGTGGTACTGTTGCTGTCTAAATTTTGAAGACATTAACTCGTTTAATATTTTTTGTGATGGTCTAGGAAAGAGAACTATTTATTTAAATTTGTGACAAGTTGATTTGTGGTTATCTTCCTTTGTCTTGTTGATATATGTTGACCTGTCTTAAATAGTTATCAGGTCTTAAGTCTTGATTCATATGACCATATACGGAGCTCTTTGTCTTCCGTGTGGCGGAAACGCCCTGGTCTAGATTAGTTTCGCTCAGGTCGGTGCTGTCGGCACATGCGCAAGGTTTTGGCGCAAAGACCGAGAGTCTTCCGGTTTATCAGTGTACCTTGGGGCTTCTAGAGCGGACGTGCCGGTCCGTAGATTCTCTCTGCCAAGTTTTTGATAGGGATATGGAAGTTCTGTGAATGACTGATTAGTCATTCTTCCTTCCCTAAGTGATTCTTTATGCCAGGGATGGCAGTGTTGTGTTCTCCTTATGTTTTAGGATTCTATGAAAGGTAACACATACATTTTTCTGATCTTTCGTTCGTTTAGATCACAAAGGTACTTTACTTGCTTGAAGGCGACTTAGTGAGTGAAGCTCACAGTGATGTATATTATATAGTACCCCAGTATGGGTGCATGTTGTAGAAGCCAAGACTAAGATGTCCAGAGAATTAACTATATAAAAATCAGCAATGCAGGCGGTATGATTGGCGGAGATATATGTATACAGAAACATATATATGAACTAAGGTTACCTGATTATCGAGGCCCGCTACCTGCGGCCTGATTCTGTCGCCACAAGAGACCCGTTGTTACGGCCGATGTTTCTCCTCCAGAAGAAGTACCTGGCGTGTGATGCCAGATGGAGTCTTTGACTTTTCATTATACAAGTTCATAGACTTTGTTATTAAGCAACTGGAACCGCCCTTATCGTGCGGTATATTTGTTAAAGGCCTGCCTGACGCGTTTGGTCAGGGGCCCTGAGCTACAGTAGGAAAGAACGTAGATTGTCAAGCCAGCTCTACTAGCATCTTACACATGAGCTATCCAAGATTTATGATGCTAGAAGTTGATGATCATTACCATACATGAAATGTCCATGATCCTTGTTCAGTTGACTGTATCGTCTGTCAACGTACGTCCCGTAATAAATGTTTGAAGAAAGTCATCTGCATTACCTACATTTATGACTTCTACTTGTGGTGGAGTGAGATTGGTGTGCAACTACATAAGAGCCTATACGACCTCGTGTGCACGATCTACTGATGTCTATATACACACCTACACTCTCAACCACACCCTATTACGAGCATTACACTCCTGGGAAGCCGTACATTGTTTAAGTGTGTGTTTTGTGACACCCTGTCAATGCCTCAATATTTGGTGACCCAAATACACGACATTACATTGTCCAGGCACGACATGACTTTACCCACAATTCTACACTTAACAGTGATGCAGCCTGTTTCCAGGCCCACCACTTGAAGGTGGAGTAGGGTCTTGGTCAGCTCTGGTTCGCTGACCCTGACGCAGTCTAGCTATGGGTCGCTAACTGCATTTCTCACTGTTGACGCGTCTTAGGTCCCAGAGAGGGACCCGCATGTGAGGGTCTCAAATACATAACTGCCACAAACTCCCACACGAAAAAGGACTTAACAAATGTCTAGTCCGTATTCATAACTTGTAATGTTTACTTGCTTCACTAGTTCTTGTAAATCCTGTTCACTTTCAGCTAACAACACGGTAACATCTGCATATCTAAGGTTGTTTATTGTTCTTCCAATGATGTTCAATCCTGACATTTCCTGTATCTGTTTGAAAAATTTTTTCGGTTCATAGATTAAATAGGCAAGGGGACAGCACACAACCTTGTCTGACAAAAGCCTTCTTATAGTCAATGAAGCACATGTATATACTTTTTTTTTTGGACCTCTGTATATTATTTTGCTAATATTCTTAGGCAAAATATTGCCTCTCTTGTTCCGCCTAAAACCAAACTGCTCTTCTTGGACTTTGCTGTCTACCTTACTTTTTATTCTTTACTTTAATTGCAAAGGCAAGTGCAGCTTTTGGAAGACTAAGGGTAAATGTCTGGGATCGACAAGGAATTAGTGCCGCCACCAAGATAAAAGTATATCATGCAATAGTGCTCACTACCCTCCTGTATGCCTGTGAAACATGGACAGTGTATAGCAGACACGCCAAGAAGCTTACGGTAATCATTTCCACATGAGCTGTCTTCGCAGGATACTCAGGATCAAGTGGCATGATAGAGTATCTAATTCTGAGGTCCTCAACAGAGCACATATCTCAAGCATCTACACATTGCTGCAGAGGGCCCAAATTAGATGGGCCGGACAACATGTTCGCATGCCCGAAAAACGCCTCCCAAAGCAGTTGATGTACAGCGAACTCTCTTTGGGTAAGCGAATAGTAGGGGGACAAAAGAAACGCTTCAAAGACACACTGAAAGCATCGTTGAGCAGCTTCAAAATTGATGTCTCCTCCTGGGAGACTATCGCACATGATCGCTCTGCCTGGCGGACAAACGTTACTCAATGCGCTCGCATTGCAGAACAGAATTTAGCTGATAAGATGCAGCAAGATGCAGCAATAGTGAATGCAGTCAGCGACCTATAGCTTGACTGCTTGCATCAGGATCAGCGAACCAGAGCTGATCAAGACCTTACTCCACCTCCACGTGGTGGTCCTGGAAACAGTCTGCAGCAGTGCAGTCTGGCTGAGCGAGTACGGATCGAAATGGGAAGGCAAACCCGGGCCCTTAAAAATGCCGTGCAGAAGTCGGATGTGTCGACCGAAAGGTGCAGATATCACAGCTTAGGCGCAAACAGACACAACGCAACCACCGTCCTTTTCAGGGCGAACGAGGAAGAAGAAGAAGAAGAGCTGATAAGGCAGAAGGCAAGCGTGCTGCAAGAAAAGTCAGAATGCGCAGCAACACTACTATCGACTCTAACCATGTGTGCCCCGTATGTGGCATGGCCTGTAGGGCCAAAATAGGACTAATTAGCCACATAAGATCATGGCACAGAGGTCTCACAATTCAAGTCTGAAGCTGTCGCCATCTTCGCTTGCGATGGGCAACTATTATTATTATTATTATTATTCTTTACTGTATGATTTTGAGTATACGAGGAGAACTGCCATAAGACGGGGGTAAAACGGATTTTGAACAGTATTTTAATTTCATCACTCATCATGCTGATTGTTCTGAAGGGATATGCCTGACCTAGAAAAAAGTGGAAAATGAAAACTATTAGTTACTTTTGAAACATTATTTGTTCTGTCGGCTTTAATGCCGAGCCAAAAAATAACTACCATTTAAAAACAATTTTTTTTTTTTTAAATAAAATTCCTCGCATGAGGTCGCATTGGCACACGCCCGACCCGGGCAAGACATAAGATCCTAGCCAAGGCCGGATAGTAGGCGCATGTCCAAACACAAAAAACTAATGACACATAAGTGTCTATGTAGTGATCTTCTGTGTTTTCATTACACATATTTTTAGGCAAATTTTTTAATTATTGCCCATTCAAAAATGCAGATTATAATTGGTAAGATGTCTGACCCTGTCTATATACACTGGTAAGCTGAAAGACTAGGTTTAGTTCTAATACTGAAACGTAAGACCGGCTGAAAGAATTTAACTAGGTAACATTTTTTTAAATAATAAAACAAAATATTAATAATATTTTTACTCTTATGTAACATGTGATGTTTTTTTTTATTACAAAATTTATATATTGAAACAAGCAACAAAAGTTTTTTTTTTTAACAACCTTTACAATATTATAAAATTAATAAAAAAAAATTTATATCTTTATTTCCCTTGATTAATTAACATTATTTTTTACTTCCTTTAACAATATTAACAAAGTCTTTGTTATCTCCCATTATGCTTCGTTTTTAACAGTCAGAGGCACCACTTTTCTATTATCATCATCATCACCAGTTACTATCTGCACACGAAGGTCAGCATCAATGGATCTTCGGTGCCTTCCGTCTCTTGCCTTGATAGCTATTTCCTGTCTATCTCTTGATGTTATCTTCCCATTTATATCGCTGCCTTCGTCTTGCACGTTTGCCTTCAGCTCTGCATTCCATTATGGTCGTTAGCCAGGTGTTATGTCTTTTCATTTGTTCAAAATATGTTAGCTGTCTGATTTTGACCTCTTTCATTATTTCTCTTTGCATTCCTAGGTTTTCTAAGACCTCTTTATTTGATTTCTTCTCATTCCCAAATGTCTAGACATCTACATCTCAAGGGCCTCTGTTCTTTCTGCCAATTGTTTGTTAACTGTCCATTTTTTTCTACACCATGCGTTCATGAAGAATATATATGACATTTGATTGTTCTGTTTTAATTTGTTAGCTAATTGTTTAGATTGTTAGTATTTGTCTCATGCTGTTGAATGTAGCTTTGGCCATTCCTATTCTCTTCCTGATTTCTGTTTCATATCAGCTCTTTCCTGATATTATATGACCAAGATATGAGAACCTCTTAAGTTGGCCCATAAATTTTCCATTTATTTGTATCTTTAATGTTGGCTTATCATCTGTTTTGCTAATTATAGTTTTCGTTTTCTCAATGTCAGTGTCCAGTACATATTCACGACTTATGCTGTTTGCTTGCTTCACCAGTTCTTATAATTCCTGATCACTTTTAACTAACAACACTGAATCATCTGCACATCTATTATCTAAGGTTGTTTATTAATCTATTTTTTTTTAAAAACAACCCTTCCCAAATGATAATACACACGTAAGTGGATGATACAAATCAAAACATCATACAGTGGTGATTGGTTTACAAAATAAGCTAAGCCTGAAATTAAATTTCTTATGGGCGAACTTTTCGACGGTAAAGACTTGCATGTTAATTAAAGGCTCCGGATTTATTCTGTTTTTCATCACAAAGACCACACACCAGAGAGTAGATAGAAATAATACACACCAATATATTAATATATCTGATTATATATATATATATATATATATATATATATATATATATATATATATATATATATATATATATATATATATATATATATATATATATATATGAGTGTGATGGGGCCGAAAAGGAGACGCCCGCCCCCTACCTGTTTTTGGGCAGATTTATCGCCCATGTATTTTAGAAGTGCGCGAAGCATGCTGAGATGTAAATTCTTCAAGATTGATGAAGTAGAAGATATGTTATTAGGCCACAATAAAGCCTACATATAGTTGTGGTGTAGAATTGTGTTATTTGATAATAGCTGTAGGTTTTATTTGTGTTTTCGCTATTCCTAAGCGATAATCGCGTGTGATATTTAAGTAGCCAAGATTAATACGCCCAGCGCGCAGATAAGTGAGTGATTAGCCTAGTGCCTATAAAAAGAAATAGCGATCGGCAAAAGGCCGAAGGGGTAACCAGTACATAGGCCACATTCCATTAAACCATAATAGATACCCGTCAGGGTGGAAAACAATGGATGAAGTGGATCAATACCCAGACCTGTTTAATGCGATAAACAGTAGTGCTCTGTATAAAGCAAAGATCCCACCATGGGAATTAAAAGTGCCAGAAACTGACTCCCACTTATCAAAGATCATAAATAAATCTAACGACATAATCTCAGAAAAAAGTAAAACACTAGAGTACATAGAACGGTATACAAATAATAGCCTAACTATATATACAGATGGGTCCAAAGATGAAGAAGGACAATTAGGAGCAGGAATAGCAATACCAAAATTTAAAATTTATAAAAGATACAAAGTAACAAGTATACATCTATCTCTTGCAGAATTAGTGGCAATCCTAAAAGCTTTAGAAATAGCTGCAGAAAATCCACCAAAAAAAGTAACCATTCTCACAGATTCCCTATCATCAGTACTAGCAATCAGAAACAGAACAGAAGGCAGCAGGCCAGACATTATAGAGGAAATACTACAGTTTAATACATATCTACAAAATATAGGATGCAGTGCAACACTAACATGGATACCATCACATGTGGGGATAGCAGGAAATGAGCTAGCAGACAAAGAAGCCAAAGGGGGGAGAACTAGCCATAACCAATTGAAGTAGGCTTAGGGAAGTTTGAAATTAAGAGCTTAATTGCTCAAAAAATAACTAAAGAATGGATAACAGCATGGGACCTAAGTAAAAAAGCAAGACACTCATATAAAATCCTTAAAAAACCAAGCAAAAAATGTCAAATAAAAGATGAACTAAAAATACCAATTAATAAAAAATTGCTGGTACTCAAGCTGGGAACTGGATATTTCATGATAGAGGAATCCACATGTGAAGAGTGTCAAGAACCAAACACAATTAGGCACTTTCTAGTGGACTGCAAAAAATATGACCAACAGAGGCAAAACATTAAGACATACTGTAGTAACCACAAGTGTGAATATGAGTGATCAATAAAATCTTTAGGCACAAAGAGCCCTTCAGAAATGCAAAAGTTAATAAAACACTATATTACAAAAACTAAAGCTAACATATAAAAATCAAATAAGGAATTGAACCAGTAGTCCAAACTGGTGAAAGACTCGCCCCAGAAACATACAGATTAACCAAATAAACCATCCAGTAAACATCAAAAACATACTAACTTTCCATTGTATATGGTGGTTGTTTTTTTTAAAAACCATGTTGAACTATAACTACAAAAGGAAAAATACCGACTAGAGATAATATAGTATAAAATAAATACAAACAAAAACATATTACAATAAAAGTGTTTTCGATATAACCAACAAATCCATGTACATGGTAGATGGTTGAAAGGGGCGTGCTACAAAATGAAGTAGCAAACACATTAATAAAAAAAAAAAAAAAAAAAAAAAGGCCGATTTGAAGATTCAGCCCACACGAGAGAGCAAACGACGAAGCGCGCTGTGCACCCACACAGAAGAACACAAAGACATGACATGTGAGTTAATTTAAATTAGAATTAGTTTTATATAATTCTGATATTGTATTCAGCACGAGTCTGTTTTAATGTTTAGTGATATAGATAGATGTGCTTCCATAGGAAATGTCTTTTTAAGACATTATGATTTAGTCTTGAAGAAATGATAGATGAGTGAAAATAACGTTTGATAGGTTTTATTAGGCACGCAAAGCCTAAATCCAGATGTGAGAGTTTAGTATCAAGTATTTCATCCATCAGACCGGGCAAATTTAGTAGGAGAGTGTTTTATACATGAAACTGGACAGAAATGTTATCAGAAACTGCAATTTAGATAATATTAACTAGTTGGGAAGATGGCAACAGGGAGAGCCACGCGGTGATTGTATAAAAGTGGCGCGAGGGGTCTGCGGTAACACTCTTAGTTATCACTTAATGTTACGCAGTTTTATATTGTGTGAATTGAGACGGGGGTGGGAAGCAGATAAAGATAATGTTCCCCAGTAAAGGAAAGAGAGAGTTTTCTTGGTAAATGTTACGCCATGTGGCACGTTGTGTATTTAGTCCCAGTTTGGCTTAAGTCGAGAATAATTATATTGTATTCTTTATGTAAGAGTAATTTAGTGTATTTCACGTTTATTGATAATTCTACTGTATATTTAATGGGTTACTGTGAGGTGAGAATATGTATTTAGATTCCTGGAGAGCGCGAGGCCACTCCTTTGTTGAGACATGTGTTTCTCTGGTTGCTCCCGGCGGAGCATGGAAACACCAATGTGGCTGGTGTCTATCACAAGCCGACAAGAAGCATTTTTATGCTATTGCAGTGGTTGTTTCGGTAACGATGTGTTTCATGTGATGAGATTCCCAGGCGCACCAGTCGTCACATACGACATGCTTCAGAATGCAGTAACGAATATTGAGATAGACCAGTTGTGAGGTGGTGGTTTATTCTCGTTATTGAGAGTATTTGTTGTACATAGAGTTGAATATTATTTTATGTCCATTTTATGATTATTTAATTATGGTTATGTGAGGAATGGTTGTGAGAGCACGTGGGCTCACTTCAAGGTATATATTTCTCTTCTCCGCTCCTGAGGGAGCATGGGGCCAACAGTGTGGTTTGCCTCCGTAAGTATTCATATGCTAGGGCAGTAGTAGTTTCGGTAGCAATCTGTGTTACACGGTGAGGTTGCCAGCCTCATGCACAACAACATACTAGTCGCACTGGACGACATGAATGAGTGTGTGTGTGTGTGATAGCTGAGTGTGTGCTCTTGCAGTAGTGGTTTTGGTAGCAATCTGTGTTACATGGTGAGGTTGCCAGCCTCATGCATGTCGTCCAGTAGGCTTTATTGTGGCCTAATAACATATCTTCTACTTCATCAATCTTGAAGAATTTACATCTCAGCATGCTTCGCGCACTTCTAAAATACATGGGCGATAAATCTGCCCAAAAACAGGTAGGGGGCGGGCGTCTCCTTTTCGGCCCCATCACACATCTCCCTCCTGATTTTGTTGTCGTCCCGACAACATCACTACCTCCGACACTTCTGTCGAAATCTCTTAGATCGTTGGTGCTGCGTTTGATTATTTCTCAGCGGCGATGTTTTGGGCTCAGATTCTGTATTCGGTACAACTTGGCTGGAGACATGGGGCCGAAAAGGAGACGCCCGCCCCCTACCTGTTTTTGGGCAGATTTATCGCCCATGTATTTTAGAAGTGCGCGAAGCATGCTGAGATGTAAATTCTTCAAGATTGATGAAGTAGAAGATATGTTATTAGGCCACAATAAAGCCTACATATAGTTGTGGTGTAGAATTGTGTTATTTGATAATAGCTGTAGGTTTTATTTGTGTTTTCGCTATTCCTAAGCGATAATCGCGTGTGATATTTAAGTAGCCAAGATTAATACGCCCAGCGCGCAGATAAGTGAGTGATTAGCCTAGTGCCTATAAAAAGAAATAGCGATCGGCAAAAGGCCGATTTGAAGATTCAGCCCACACGAGAGAGCAAACGACGAAGCGCGCTGTGCACCCACACAGAAGAACACAAAGACATGACATGTGAGTTAATTTAAATTAGAATTAGTTTTATATAATTCTGATATTGTATTCAGCACGAGTCTGTTTTAATGTTTAGTGATATAGATAGATGTGCTTCCATAGGAAATGTCTTTTTAAGACATTATGATTTAGTCTTGAAGAAATGATCATCATCATCATCATCAGTTGCCATCTCCACAACGAAGGTTGGCTGTAATGGATCTCCAACGTCTTCTGTCTCTTGTCTTGGTGGTGCACTCTGATAGACTCTTTCCTGTCCATCTCTTGATGTTGTCTTCCCACTTATAGCGCTGTCTTCCCCTTGCACGTTTGCCTTCAACTCTCCCTTCTGTTATGGTCTTCTGCAAGGTGTTATGCCTTTTTATGTGGCCAAAGTATTTTAGCTGTCGAACTTTGACCTCCCTCATTAGTTCTCTTTTCATACCTAGATTTTCTAGGACCTCCTTATTTGTTTTCATCTCTTTCCATGAGATACGCCCCATTCTTCTATATATCCACATTTCAAGAGCCTCAATTCTTTCTTCCAACTGCTTATTCATCGTCCATGTTTCTGCACCATACAGAAATGCAGAATATATATAACACTTTATGATTCTCAGTTTTAATTTGTGAGATAACTGTTTGGATGTCAGTATATGTTTCATGTTGTTGAATGTAGCTTTGGCCATTCCTATTCTCTTCTTGATTTCTGTTTCACATCTGCCATCTTCTGTTATTATATGACCGAGATATACGTAGCTCTTGACTTGTTCCAGGATTTCCCCATTTACGCTTATCTTTAATGTGGGTTTATCGTCTGTTTTGCAATTATCATAGTTTTTGTTTTCTCAATATTAATGTCGAGTCCATATTCCTGACTTATACTGTTCACTTGCTTCACTAGTTCTTGTAACTCCTGTTCGCTTTCAGCTAACAACACGGTATCATCTGCATATCTAAGGTTGTTTATTGACCTTCCACTGATGTTCAGTCCTGGTATTTCTTGTATCTGTTTGAAAATTTTTTCGGTGTATAAATTAAATAGGCAGGGGGACAGCACACAACCTTGTCTGACACCTCTTTTTTATGTCTATGTATGGTGAATAATTCCTTCCAGATCTTACTGTGGCAGTTTGCTCCCAATAAAGGTTACTGAGTATTCTTATATCTTTTCCATCAATACCTATGTCTTCGAGGCATTCAATTATTTTCTCATGATGGACTCTGTCAAAAGCCTTCTTATAGTCAATGAAGCACATATACATACTTTTTTGGACCGCTGTATATTTTTCTACTAATATTCTTAGGCAAAATATTGCCTCTCTTGTTCCACTGTTTCGTCTAAAACCAAACTGCTCTTCCTGGATTTCGCTGTCTACTTTACTTTTTATTCTTTCCTGTATGATTTTGAGCAGTATCTTAATTGCATGACTCATCAGGCTGATTGTTCTGAAGTCTGAGCATTCTGTTGCATTTGGTTTTTTGGGCAATGTTATAAAAACTGATGTCTTCATGTCGTGTGGTATATATCCTGTATTGTATACATCGTTGCATATTTCTGTGATTGTATCTACACCAAAGCTCTCCAGAGCTTCTATCATTTCAATTTTTATGTTATCCATGCCTGCTGATTTTCCTTTTTGTATCATATGAATGGCATTCTCTACTTCTGATCTGAGAATGTTTGGGCCTTCATTAGAATCTGGTGATGGTTTTTTACCTCTGTTGTCCTCGAATAATTCTTTTACGTATTCTGCCCATCTGTTTGATATGTCTTTCTCATCAAGTAATATTACACCATTTTTGTTCTTGATACAGCTTCCTCCTTGTGCAAACCGTGACCGATTTGATAATTTCTTTATTTCTTCATGCATATCTCTTGTCCTGTGCTTTGCTTCCAAGTCTTCTATTTCCTTGCATTTTGTTTCTATCCACCGTTCTTTTGCTTCTCTACACATAGTACGTATGTCATTGTCTATTGTTTTATATTCTGGAGTGTTTTTTACTTTCTTTCTTTCGGTCATTTTATTCAAGATGTCATCTGTCATCCAAATTTGATTTTTCTTAGACTCCTTTTTAGGTAAATTTGCATTTGCTGATTGTATGCTTGTTTTTAAGCATTCCCATTTTGCGGTTGCTTTTTCTTCTGGGTTTTCTCTTCTATACTGCTCCATGCTTTCTGTCAATAATTGTTGACATTTATTTTTGACGTCGATTAAATATTTCTGTTTTATATCTGGTTGTTTCAGCGCTGATATTTCTATCTGGGGTTCCTCCTGTCTTCTGTTTCCTGCTCTTTTCAGCTTTATATTTACTTTGATGACGACTGGATTGTGATCTGAATTTATGTCGGCGCCAGGATATGTCTTTGCACTTGTGACACTGTTCTGAAGAAATGATAGATGAGTGAAAATAACGTTTGATAGGTTTTATTAGGCACGCAAAGCCTAAATCCAGATGTGAGAGTTTAGTATCAAGTATTTCATCCATCAGACCGGGCAAATTTAGTAGGAGAGTGTTTTATACATGAAACTGGACAGAAATGTTATCAGAAACTGCAATTTGGCTGTGTCTATCACAAGCCGACAAGAAGCATTTTTATGCTATTGCAGTGGTTGTTTCGGTAACGATGTGTTTCATGTGATGAGATTCCCAGGCGCACCAGTCGTCACATACGACATGCTTCAGAATGCAGTAACGAATATTGAGATAGACCAGTTGTGAGGTGGTGGTTTATTCTCGTTATTGAGAGTATTTGTTGTACATAGAGTTGAATATTATTTTATGTCCATTTTATGATTATTTAATTATGGTTATGTGAGGAATGGTTGTGAGAGCACGTGGGCTCACTTCAAGGTATATATTTCTCTTCTCCGCTCCTGAGGGAGCATGGGGCCAACAGTGTGGTTTGCCTCCGTAAGTATTCATATGCTAGGGCAGTAGTAGTTTCGGTAGCAATCTGTGTTACACGGTGAGGTTGCCAGCCTCATGCACAACAACATACTAGTCGCACTGGACGACATGCATGAGTGTGTGTGTGTGATAGCTGAGTGTGTGCTCTTGCAGTAGTGGTTTTGGTAGCAATCTGTGTTACATGGTGAGGTTGCCAGCCTCATGCACAACACCGTACTAGCCTCATTGGACGACATGCATGAGTGTGTGTGTGTGTGATAGTTGAGTGTGTCAGGTAGTACACGTGGAAGGACTGTTTGACAGGTGAGAGCGTGGTGTTTCTCATTCAGTATTATATTATGATTTTAACTATTCTGTGCTTTGTTTGCTCCTTCAGATTAGCATCGGGCACTGTTGGGTGTTTTGTTTTGTTTAGTTTTGTTTGGTGTTATGTTCCTTGGTTTATTTGTTTAATGTTTGCTTTGTCACTGAATGGGTTGTAAAAATAAATATAGCCCCTGCCTCTAGAATCAAGAGTTTTATTGTTGTTCGGGTCGGTGCAAGTGTAAAAAGGAGAGTGATCACACATCACAATATATAATCATCATCATCATCTCGCCCACCCTATCACATATATATATATATATATATATATATATATATATATATATATATATATATATATATATATATATATATATATATATATATATATATATATATATATATATAATAACTGTAAGACTGTACACTGTAAGCACTACCATGTCAGATTAAACGTTATACTTTGCATACATAATTAGATAAGTCTCACCCAGCACATACAGCTTTTACCAGATGCCAGCTAACAACTCAGGCGAATCCAATGAATACCACTAGATATACTGCAGGTTGGAAGTGTATGGAGGAAATTGTCCATCTGGGTACTTTAATTACATAAATTAATAACAGTTGTTAATACAAGCCAGTGATTCCACCAATACTGGAGAGATCAAGAAACCCAGACACAGGGGATACCACCTAGCAGAAAATACTTAAGAAAACAAATAATATAGAAAATATTAAAAACACAGCCAATAAATATATACAACAAATATCAAAAGACAGCATTACTGTGTACACAGATGGATCCAAGGGAGAGGATGGCAAATTGGGGATAGGAATATATATTCCAATATGGAAAATGGCAAAAGAATATAGCATCACGGAAAATACATCCATTTTCACTGCAGAGATGGTGGCAATACTAAAAGCACTAGAAATATTCTCTAATAACCCTCCCAAAAAACTAACAGTTTTAACTGACTCTCTTTCAACAATTAAAGCACTTAGAAACTTACGAGAATGTAGTAGACCTGATATAGCAGAGGAGATATTTCTGGCTACTACATACTTATATTCCAGAGGATGTTCAGTCTTAATTGCTTGGATACCTTCACATGTTGGCATAGAAGGAAATGAAAAGGCAGATAAAGATAGCATCACGGAAAATACATCCATTTTCACTGCAGAGATGGTGGCAATACTAAAAGCACTAGAAATATTCTCTAATAACCCTCCCAAAAAATTAACAGTTTTAACTGACTCTCTTTCAACAATTAAAGCACTTAGAAACTTACGAGAATGTAGTAGACCTGATATAGCAGAGGAGATATTTCTGGCTACTACATACTTATATTCCAGAGGATGTTCAGTCTTAATTGCTTGGATACCTTCACAAATGTTTAATAACAAATGAATGAAAAGCAGAGTGGGATAAAAATCTGAAAGGAAGACATGCATATAAGTTGTTCAAGGCTCCAACAAAAAAATGTCAGATATCTAGGAAATTGAAAATTCCCAGTAATAAGAAACTTCTCAGACTACAGCTGGGAAAAGGCTATTTCAGAATAGAAGAACCTTACTGTGCAGTTTGTCTTCAAGACAATAATGTAGAACATTTCTTGTTAAAATGTAAGAGGTATGAACAAATGAGGATACCCATATTAGATTATTTGCAAGCATCCAACTTACCTATAAATATAGAAGAGGTGTTGAGAGTAGACAGAACTAGGGAACTGCATAATATAGTCAAACAATATTTAACACGAACAAATGTGTTAAGGTCGTGTTTTGGTCTAGGGGAGTTAAATCGTTTAAATACTTGTATATACAGACCGGATTGCTGTTATCTCCCTTGAGTAGCTGTTTATGTGTTTTTAAAAAATAATATCGCGAATCTTCTGGATACAGAACAGCTAGTACGTGGGTGAACGAAATTCAGCTCAGGCGCTGAATTCGCGCTGGGATGATTTTTGAGTGAGCGATGGTCTGTCGCGTTCACTGAGCTGTATTTGAGCAGCGATGTTTTCGGGGGCAGTTTTTGTGAGCAGAGCGCCGAGATGGTCGTTTTCGCCATCTCGTTAATGTGCTGATGGATAGGAGATATTATTTTTGGCGGCGAAAGGATATTTGAGATTTTCCTAAAGTATTTTCTAAGAGCCATGGAGATGAGGCTTATTTTTTCGTGTACAGCAGAACGTACATTATTGGTGAATTTTCAGGCCATGGATAGGCCAGTATATATGCATAACTTCGATGGGGATATTTTTTGAAGTTTCGACAGAGTATTACTGGGAATGTGTTTTCTCCCATGAGTTATATTAACCCAGGCCTAGGGGTACGTTGATTCAGACGATATAGTTATTTTTGTATAATGCGACATATGCAGTTCCCCTTTTGTATAGATAATTTGGCCATGAGATTTAGGATTATAAGCTGCCGTACTTAAGCAGCCGTTGTGCTTGGATTGTTATACTATGCACTTAACTACCTACGGATTTCATGTTTACCTGAGGTGTCATAATTGATCGTGAACTATTACCTGTGACAGTGTACTGTTAATGATGTCCTCGTAACTTTGTAGTAATAAATAATGTGGAACGTTCTTTGGATTTACCCCAGTTCCTGACTTCTTAATGTGCTTTGATGTGTGTAATTTTGATTGACTTGATCTTGTCCTGCACGGCATTCGCGTCCATTGTCATCTACACACCCACACACCTTTGGTCGGCTACCTGTAAGCCCGACGTAGCTGATCGCTTTTATCAGCGCACCTATGATAACAGAACATTTATCTTCTTCTTGAACATTGCCCATAAACCACAAGTAAAATCGTTATCAGTGGTGAGCCAGCATTTTGGGGTGTTACCAACGAATGAAGGATATTATCTTACAAGTTCACGATGTCAAGCCAAGTCTCACAGCGTTCCCTGTACGAGTCGTATGTACACAAGTGTTTTGCAAGTTGACGTCATATATTATTTTCAAGAGTTCCAGTGTTCCTGTACTCCTTCTTGTGGGCCAACTTCTTATGTCAGCACTCGATGTCTGGAGTTACCTTCGAGTTCCGGTGTCGATCGCCAGTGGATTGTTACAGACTGTGTTAGCTGTGTATATTTTTGCAGTTGTTGCGGAGACCAGGATTTTTTCCAGTTAAAGATAAATGCCTATTTGTTTGTGTTGTAAACTGTGCCACTGTGTGGTTGATTAGGCCTTCCTCAGACTACTCTATTAGATCCTCATTTTCTGTATTATATGTTTCATATTTCAGCGGGCAGGTTGGGCGGAGACTTTTGTAGGATATCCCACTTCACCGAGGGCCCACGAAAGCGTTCTATTGGGACTGTGTGTCTAAGTTCGTTCGTAAAAAAATCCCATGACATAATTCTGGGCATACTCTGTTTACGCCGAATTTAGTCATCTTTATTATTGTTTAGGTGTGACGAGATGTCTTAGTGTTGTTTTCGTTATATTTTTCTCTGCTCTTTAGTTCTTGATTAATTTGTTTGTGAGTGTTTTTCTCCCCTTTCTATCGCTTATTTCTATACAAATTTTCCGTTTATACACTGTGTTGTCATTTGTCTTATCGTTCTATTCGCAGCTGTCATTGCAAGCTTTGTAATATTTTTTGCTTTATTTCTGCTTTCTTATTTTACTTGATTCCTGCGAACGTTGTCATTTGTTATTTATATCTTGTTTCTGTCATTCTTATTTGTATTATCCATACACTGTCAATATTATAATGCACAATAGATATATAGGTGATTGATTATATTATTATAGTTAAGGTAATTATACAGGTTCTAGATTAAGGACCTGTCACCCACTGAGTTGGCATAAAGTGAGTTTCTCAAGTAAGATATTTACACAAGGCATCTATCTCATAGCTGAATATGCCAAGGCGCAGAAGGCCGAAGAAAAGAGACAGAAAATGGAAGTCGAAAAACAGAAAAGAGAAGCTGAAGATAGAAAAATCCAAATGCAAATGGAGGCTGAGAAACAGAAAATGGAAATGGAGAAACACAAATTAGAAGCTGAAGAGAGAAAGATTCAACAGCAAATAGAAGTTGAAGATAGAAAAATCCAAATGCAAATGGAGGCTGAAAAACAGAAAATGGAAATGGAGAAACAGAAATTAGAAGCTGAAGTGAGAAAAATTCAACAGCAAAGAGAGGCTGAAGAAAGAAAATTGCAGATGTAATTGCAAGCTGAGGAAAACGTTAGACTCCATGAGCAAAAGTTGTTAGCTTTGGAGCTGGAGAAAATGAAGGTAGTGAATGTGATTAATACACAAAATGAGACAAACAATCAAACAACTTCTAATAAGGCAAATACTAAACCTTATGATATTAAATTGCCTGTTTTCAACTCTGCCAGTGACGATATTTCATTCTATCTAAATAGATTTGAACTTTCATGCGAATCTCATAAGATAGACAATTCGCAATATTGTAAACAGCTTATTAAGCTATTTAAGGGTGAAGCTTTCAATACTATAAGTATGTTGGAAGGTCCTGACAAGAATAACTATGATGTTGTCAGAGCGGCCTTATTAAAAAAATACCAACTGGATGAAGAAGGTTATCGTCTGCGCTTTAAGACTCTGTTGCCAGAGACAGGGAAAGATTTTTCAGACTTTATATCAAATATACGCCTAACGTTTTCACGTTGGGTTGAACTGTCAAAAACTGAACACACATATGAAGCCCTTATAGACTTATCGCTGCGCGACAAAGTCATGTCGTCAGTTAATAAATCTGTTCTTTCCTTTCTACATGAGCGAAAGCCTCCAAATTTGAAAGATATGGAACAATACTGTCGCCAATACGTCACGGCGCATCCAAATGTAACGGTTAGCAATTCTAAAGTCGAAGAAGGTTTACCTGTGGCTTCAGCAATACCATATGGTCCTAATTTGCGACGTAGACCTCAAAGTGCTGATCGCAATTTTGGTAGGAGAGATAATCGTGATTTTACACAATACCAAGGAGGTCCATCACGTATTGATTCTCCTTCTTCAAGGAATTGGAGACAATTTAACGGTCCTCAACATTTTAGTTCCAACAATTATGGAAATTTTGGAAGAGATAACTACGATAGAGATTATCAATCCTACAATAATTTCTCTCGGAGACAACAAAACCCATCGAATAGATATTTTGATCAAAGGGGAAATGACAATCGCAACTATGCTAACTGGGGTTCAAATCAGAACAATAGTTTCAATAGATCAAATAACAATGCTTCCAATAGAGATAATAGCAGCGAAAGATCGCGATATGACGGTATCTCAAATAATAGATCGCATCGCCAGGCTAACTCTGCTCAACAAGAACCCCAGGTTGTTAATGATCAAGGTAACAATAATAATAGTGTCTCTAATGCTATTGGTTGCTCTGCTTTTGATTTCGAGAGAGCATCTCAGTGCCCGGAGTGCACAACTTTGTTAGATACATGGTGTAAAGGTGTGTACGCCGGTACAAATTGCTGCTTGGTAACGGCAACATAACCTTACTGCTTCCACCTTAGGGACTATGCCAAAATCTTTTCACCAGGTACATTCTGACAACGTGATAAATTCTGCTAATTTTGTGCAATCTTGCAGTATTGATGATACCATTGCCGATCATACTAATTTTGGTGCTTCTTGTAGCCCAGTTCGACATACCTCAGTACGTCGTTGCTCTAACTCTGATTCTTCTTTAGCTACTATTATAGAAGAAGATCCTTCGATTTTGTCTGACACACACTAACTTTAGTGCTACGACTGAATCTACATCCAGTCACATTTATTGCAACTTCTTTACTGCAATGACTAGTGTTTTCTTTGCTACATGTACGAACTTAATTGTTAGTACATATCCATACCTTATGAGTTTCCTTACTTTTCTTACTGGGCCGGTTAGCTCAGTATCTTCGTCTTTTACGACTTTTTGTCGTACTTACTGCTTTTCTTTTAAACTTCGACGTAAGTCCAAGTTTACTATTGTCTGTTTTTGCATCCTTATTGTATGCGTCTTGTTTTTTTCTTTGCCCGGTACTCAGGCTGTAACTTCAGTTCGGCCTTTAAGATGTACGCCTGTGTCTACTTCATGTCCTTTGTCTTGCGCAAGATCTCAGATTGTCAGCCATCGTTACGCTCTTAGTCATCATTACCATCTTCTAGATTTACCTTTTGACGGGGGTATCATGAGTATATTCGCGACTATTTGTCACGTAGGTCTTATGTTCATTAAATTGCCTAGATCGTCTTCCTATTCTCTCACCCGGATCCTTTTAATTTATTATCTGTCTTTACCTTTTTCCGGTATTTTTCGCATCATTTGTTTGCGAAATATATTTCCTTCCTAATTCTTAACGTTTACCTGTTTTTCTCACAACTGAGAACGCAGTATGACGTAACGTGTCAGCCATACACGTGAAGCAGTCTAGCACGCTCTAGACAGCGCATAACCAAAAGAGTAAGTATATTTATACTACATACCACTTATATAGACGATTCAAGATCATCATTTTCAATGCGCCCTTGTCTGTATCAACCCTACACACAAACTTAAAGTATTCCTGCCTAACCCATACACCCACACCACATAAAGGAATTTTCGCCTACCTCTGAAATATTACATAAACGTATGGAATCCGATCATTGATTTGCTACAACCGAACTAGCCTATGGTCATACTACATGGAACTCATGCGAGGCGTGAAGAAAAGTCAATATTCTCCTCACTACCTAGAGAAGGACCGACCTGAACATTCCATTACGATCAGACATCAATCAACACCACACTTAAGTGCTAGGGCTAACTGTGGTGCCTGAACAAAATTTTATTGACTTCAAGTTCAGACATCTAACCCCCAGCTCCCCCCTCCTCCACTTGATGAGCTATTACCCATCCCCCCACGCCCTCCGTACGTCCTGTCTCCACCCCTGAGTTCAAACCCTACAATAACTGCACCTGTTTACAATGGGTCAAAGTGACATGGTCCCTACAAAAAACAATTGATCCCAAGAAGGCAAGCGAGTAAAGTATGTGAAATATACCTGTGATCACTATTGTTTATGGCCTGATTGAATGAGGATACCCAGGTCAGAGTAGTCATTTACAATAACCGGGTAAAATTTTCTACAACAAAAAGCTCTCGTATAAGTTTTTCTAGTATTTCACAGGGGTCTGCAGAGTGCGTTGCTAGAGCGAGAAGCGCATTTTTCAAGAGACTCAGCATCGGAGAAATAGGACCAAGGATACACGACAGAAGGACACTGTTCAACAGATAAGAGGAACAAACAATAAAAAAAAAAAAAATAAAAAAAAAAAAATGTAACGAAAATAACAAAAGACCATTATAAGAAGAAAATAAAAAAATAATGAGCCAAAAAAAAAAAAAAAAAAAAATAAAAAAAAAAAAAAAAAAAAATTTCTTGAAAAATAGAGATGACAAAAAAAAGAGAAAAAAAAAAAAAAGCAGTATAAAAAAGGGGAAATATTTATAAATAATATATGAAAAAAAAAAAAAAAATAAAAAAAAAAAAAAAAAAAAATAAAAAAAATAAAAGAATAAAAAATAGTTGGAGGACCATGTTTTCTTGGAAAAAGTAATAAAAAGATAAAAGAAAAAGTGAATATAAGAAAAAAATATAAATAAGAAAAAAAGGGATGACTGAATGTAAGGATCTAGTAAGAAGCAACAATATGTAATAAAAAGAGAGATAAGATTCAATAAAATCTAAAATACAGCTTTTTCATATAACAATTCTATAATCGAACTAGAATGGAATAAAATAAAATGAAAAAGGATAAAAAAACAAAGAACTCACAAATGAATCAAATGAACCATTAAATAAAAATAAGAGAAGAACGAAAAAAGTCTAAAAAAAAAATCAATCAAATATCAAAAACACTAAAGGGCTACATAGAATTACAATGCTGCTAGTAAAGCTTCTTCTGTTGAAAAATTCTCACGTAAAATGAGACAAACCTTTTTTGAATAATAATAAAGGAAACGTAAACAATGTCTCCATTATACAAGAAAAATAAATGAAATACACAGAAACATTGAAACATATAAAAAATAAAAAAAAAAAAAAGAAATATAAAAGAAATCGTAGAACTTTACGAAAACAAAAAAACAAAACATTGTGTTTTTTTCACCTAAGCGTATGCTCAACTCCATGGAAGTCCAAGAAGCTTTTAGTAAAAATAAAAATGATTACCGTGGAATATTAATTGCATTAATACCTAAATAAAAATGGAACCATATGATCGCTACTTCTAAAAGTGTTGCTTTGGAAAAACAAGAAATACAGAAGGGAAAAAGCTAACGTATTTAGATAAGTTAGATAAAATGGGATATTGTATATTAGAAAGGGATAGGATGTTTCCGTCATGAGAATCTAAGTAGTATGTTGAGAATCTTGGTTTGCAATGATTAATATACGGATATGGTTTAATTTTTATGCATGATGAAGTGGCGTTAGGGTGTTAGTATAATTAATAGTGTTGGGTTGAGATTCGGAGTAGTGGTTTTGTATAAGAGGATTGCGTACACTAGTATTTTGATTGTGGTTCACCTTGCATTTATTAATTCAGTATTGGTAGTATTTTGGTGATTTGAGTGTTTATACGGGGTTGGTTGGGAATTCATGAGGCCCAGAAGTGAGTATTTATACGTTTATCTGTATATTTAATAGTTTTTATTAATATTTGAGTAGCGGTTTGTTGGCGCTAGTGGTTATAACTGGTTTGTATAAATATGGTTATGGTTGAGTAGTATTTTTAAGTTTGGTGAGTTTATTTATGATTTGATGTAGGAAGCCGTAGATATAGTGTTTGGTAGGATGGGGAGTGGGAGGGTGACGCAGTATGGTATGAGGATCCGGTTAGCGGTATAAGTGTGAGGTTAGTTTTATGGTTACAATATTTTTGCCGTTCTTAGATTTAACTTTGCGAGGGTAGGTTAAAAAAAGCGTGCCCGCGGGTATGGTAGTCGTGTGGCGTTACAAGTGCATGCAAGTATAAGATTTTAGGGAGGAGTGATTAAAGCTTTTTATTTTTTTTATTATAGGGAGATTTGGGATTATGAGTTGAGGAGAGGTGTTTAAGTTATGTTTGTTTTTTGTGGGGAGTTATAAGGCCCATGAATTGTGGTTAAATTGAGTGGTTTATGGTTATTGGAATGGTGGGTTTCGTTATGTTTGGCGTTCTATATTGACTAGTTTTTGTTTCGGATTCTTTGTAGATGTGTGTTAAATTGGGGCGTTGCGTATTGTATAGAGGTTGGAGTTTGGGGGAGTAGATGATGTTTCGGGTCTAATTGAGGTTTAAGATCAATATTCCTATGTAGTTGGGATGATTTATTATTGAGGAATTCAAGTAGCGGCAGATGGGCTGGAGTGGACGGACGTGATACCAGAAGTTTTTGGATTGAAAGATTCGAAGAGCGCCAACTATTTATATGATTAGGCGAAAGTATTTATGAAGTGTAAGGTTAGGTAGTATGGTGTTGTGTATGAGGTTTTAACCAAATGTGGAAAGTTTAATCGATTTTTAGATTCTGCGAGGTGTGTTTGTGCGCGAGATAGTAGACCTGATTTAGTGGTATGTTAAAGTAATGATGGAAGCATGTCACTGCCTGTGCAGGAGGGTGCGATGGGGAACAAGATGAGATTAGGGTAGTCGGAGTATTTATTTGTTCTTGAGGGTATGGGAGAGATATGTGGAGTGTCTGAAAGGATGCTTGGTGTATATTACTATGATGTCTGCATGTTTTGGCGTTAGGTAGTAAATGGGTAATGCGTATTTGGGGGGTGTAAGGCACAAGTGCTTTATGGGATGTTTTAGACGGGTCTAGGAAGGATCTGTTATTGAGTGTGTCTATTGTGTATTTTTACGGTATGTTTTTTGGGTAGATTTTTTTTGATCCCTTGAGTGTTAAGAAAGAGGAGTGCGCATTCTTATATGGAATCAGATTAGGGATGGGGTTTTAGGTGTTTTGGTATAGTGTTTTTTTAGATGGGGTTGTGCATAGTATTGTTGGTTTATCAAGATATAAAGTTTCTGGTGAGGGGGGTGATGATGCAGTGGGTGTAAATGTTAGAATCGGTTTAGAAACAATGAGGAGGGGAGTTGATCAGGTTTTTACGGTGGGATTTTGTTTATAGATGCTGGGTGATGTCTATGAGGAGTGTGGGGGAAAAAAGGGTTTGGAAGATTTTTAAAGGCAGTGGGGTACTGTTATGTTTATCAAACTTGGTGATTGTGAAAAAAGGTTGGTGAAGGTAGTTGTCATGGATGATCTTAACAAATGAGGTAGTGAGGTGATCGTGAGTAGGGGTGGATGAAGCAGAGGCTCAGTATTTAGGGGAACGAAGTACAGGTGATGGTAGGTGGTAATAATTGATCTAGTTGGATGTTTGAGGGGGTAGGTAAAGATAAATTGGATGGAAGGATTTTATTGAAGATGTGATGTACATGTAAGAAAAGGTTATGAGCAGTAGTAGGACATGCGTGATCAATGAGAAGTATTATGAAGGTTAGTTGAGGGGTAGAGGTGATGAAAGGGGATATGGTTTAAGGATGAGATAGGGATCGATTTTGGTTTGAGGAATAAAATTAGCATAAGGGGTGTACATCAAGTTATTAGAGGATTAAAATGGAGGTGTGAGTAATGGTAGAGGTTGGTTGAGATGTCGGTGTATCGTCTGTTGTGAGGTGATTGGTTAAGAGTTCGGGTATGGAGTAACTGGATAAAGATAGGCTTGAATGAGGGTGAACAGGAGTAGTTTGAACTGTTTCGAAGTTGGATAAATAGTTTGGGATGTATGTGAGATGTTTGTGTTAAGATAACATTAGCGTTTTAGGGTGTGTTGATTGGGTTTGTAGATGTAGTGCGAGTCGTTGGTGTTGATGTTGAATGAGTGTGTTGTGGTTGGGGTTGTTGATGTTATCATAAGTGAATGGGTAGGTGGAGAGTGGGTTGGGTATTTCTAGTGGTTGGGAAGTAGGTAAGGTTAGGGTTAAAGGAGTTGGTTGTGTGTAGGTGGTTGGGGGTGGGGATAGTGGTGTGAGGTTGGAGGGTAAGGTAGGTGAACTTTTTGATGATTGAGGAGGATGTTTGGGGGGGATTTGATTGGGATGGGGGGGGGGAAAGTGTTATGGGTAGAGTTGTGTTGTTTGTTGGGAATATAATTTGTATGTGATGGAAGTTTTTTTATAAGTTTATGATGATGTGTTGCATTTAAAATGGGTTAGGGTTGAGGGAACATGATGAGGGGGAGATGGTTAAGAAGGGAGTTTAATTGGATGAATGCGGGGGGAAGCTTGGGATTGAGTTGAGGGGTTTGATGTGAGGCTGACGAGTGTAGGAGTTAGAGGGTACTTCTTTGTGTTAAGATGAGTGATCTAATGTCGTGGGACCTGAGTTTATGGGTGTTTTGGGATTGAGGAGCCCGTTAATATCTAAAATGTGTTTGTGTACGATGTGGGCGTTAAAGGGGTGTCTTAGGAATGAATTATAGGGAAGTTGGGTGGTAAGTATTGTGATAAGTAGAAATTTTGAGAATTGATGGTTAAAGGTGTTTGTGAGGGAGGTAGGTTATTTTTTTAGAAATATAAGTAAAGGGAGATACGATAGTGGGTTTGAGCTGGGGAAAGGGACGTTTTTTTTGAACATACTGGTATGTAGATTGGAAAGGTTAGATGTAGAAGTTTTTTTGATTGGAGTAAGTTGAATAAGTGTATGGGGTGAATGGGTGGTTATGAGAAGAAATGAAGTGTACTGGTGTTTTTTTGAATGTCTGTGAGATGCTAGATAGTTGGTATTTTGGGATAATAGTTTAGGGTTTATACTAGTATTATTGGGGGGTGACTAGTGTGTTGTATTATTTAATTAGGGTGGTTGTTATGAAGGGATATATGTTAAATGGATAATTAGGAAATGATTGTGTTAGGGGTAATTGTATAGGTGGAAGAAGATAGTAGGAGGGAATTGGGAATGGTATGGAGTGAGTATAGGAAAAGAGTAAAGGAATTTGTATTAAATAGGATTGGGGGTTTGGTATAGTTAGATTTGATTGGAGATAGAATGTATAATATAATCGTAGTGATTATAATGGGGGGGGATAGTGTTTATGGAAAGAGTTTATTGAAATTGAGTCATATAGAGTAATGTAGAGTTTAAGGTTATAATATGTGGTAGGGAGAATGAGGGAAGGTCGTTAACAGTATTATTATTGTGTAGGTAGGATTTATTGATGTGTAAAATAAAATAAGCGAAAAAGTAGAAGTAAATTTGGAAAGGATGAATATGGGTGATGATTGGGGAGGGGAATGATATGGATAAGGGTCCGTGCTACGTGGAGATCAGAGGTGGAAGGGGGACGGTTGGTGGGGTACTTATTTGATAAGAACGAATTGGGTGGTGGGATATAGGTCAGGATGGGAGAGCTTGGTTGGATTGAGGGGGAAGATTGTATAGTAGGAAAAGGGGGGGTAGAGTTGAAGAGAATTAAGGTCGGGTTGGAGGAGGGGGTAAATTTTAAGATGATTGTGATGTTAGTGTAGTGATTTAGATTGTAGTTGGTGGGTTGAATAATCTTGATTGTGGTGAAGTATTGATATAGAAATTAGAATAGGGGGGGACAATGGGTTTATGAAGATATGGGGGGAGGTTGGGGGAGGGTGAGTGGGGGTGGGAATTGGTGATTGATTTAAAGGAATTTTGGGGGGGGTGGGGAAGATGGGGGGGTGGGGGGGGGGGGTGGTAGGGTGGGTGGGGTTTAGTTTTGAGGGAAAGTGAAATATGAATGGGGGGGGGTATAGTGATGAGTTTTAAGGAAGAAGATTAATGGCAGTCAGGATACACATAGTGAATGGTTAAGGAGGGATGAGGATACGAGAGGACGGTACAAGGGGTGATTAGAGTTGTGAATATAGTGAGGAGTAGCGTTATAGGGTTGAGGGTAATTTGGGGTATAAGTTAGGATGTGAACATTGAGGATGTGTGTGACGGAATACTGGTCATTAGTATATAGGATAATTAAGACAATGGCACACTAGGAGAGGTTTGTGTGTATATGAGAGAGTCTCGATTGTGTATGTGACGACATGTGAGTGACATCTGCTGTGTGAGGTATGACTGAGTATTTAGGACGTGAGGTTAGCGAGAAGGTACACACACACCACACACCACACACACAGACGAGATAGATTCTGTAGGTACAGAGGGTATTAGCAGAATACGGAGACACGAGTTTTATTGTTTGAGACTTTATACAGTATGTTTAAGGCAGAGAGCGTGACATAATCTGGATTTCACTAAGGATGGACATGAGGTGTGGACATCATAGAAGATGTAGATAGGTGACTGCGAGTCAGAGTATAGTAGGGAGCAGTGTGTAGATATACTCGGATGGATGCGGCATGGGTCATATGGGAATTAATGTGTGGGTTACAGGCAATGGTCGGGCATATAGAGATCTGGAGATTTGTAGAGTATGTGTAGTATAGAGGATTTGTGTATTTCGGGCGGGTCAGCGAGAGGATAAACAATGGTTCAAAGAAACTATTTGAGAGCATGATAAAGTGAGCGGGTATAATTATTGGTTGAAACGGGAGAGGAAGACTGACGGAGTATGGAAAATTAATAGGGCTGGATGATGATCAGAATACTCTGGCAGAAACTGGTGGGGGGAAGGCCGCGCGTTAGGTGGGAAGGATGTTTGAGATTATGTGGGTTAGAGGATGTGATATGTTACAGGAGGTGATGGAGTTTGGTTTCTCTGCATACAAGACATTCTGCTTCATACTCTTGTCGACCACTGGAAAAGCACTGACATTTTTGTTCTTTTCAATCCATCCATGAAAACACACTTCCATTTTGACATTATGAGTGGGTATCTGTAATATAAATATAACATAATGCCATTAATCAATGGTACATTTGATGTTAAATTTAAAATTATTTGTAAAAAGCAACAGACGAGGTTTTAATTTTAACAAACCCATTATTATACTACACGTGTATTTTTTCATAATAAACAAATTGTAATATATATATAAAAGCAGTACGAACTAATGTTTATATTATGCATAATTTGCACTAGACAACGAAGTTATAATTGACTAAATCCAGCCCCAAGTTCTTATTCATGCCGTTTTGTCTGTTATATTTTCCCTTAACAAATGCCAATAAACCTAAACAGTGTTTAACCTGTGTTAAAATATGATAGTAATCTATTATGAACTATCGAACAACATGACAACTTACGGTAGTGTTGTTGGCAATGTGCACAATCCGTCGATTTTGTGGAGATAAAAATTCTTAATTCTGAACTCGGAAATCGGATTCCAATAATGATTTTTCAAAATGGTGTCTTTTACGCGAGTAGTTGAGCCAATCACATAAAATCAGGATATTTCAACATTTTTTTAAAAAATCCGGCGAGACGCCCAGTTTGGGCACGAAAAGTTGGGCAAATCCGGACGTCTGGTCACCCTAGTCTATATCACGTATACATCTCTGTTATAGTTAAGCTTTCCTATATCAAGTATATATCTGTGGTATTGTTAAGCTTTCCTATATCAAGTATTCATCTCTGGTATAGTTAAGCTTTTCTATTGTGACAGGTTATGATAATAGACCGCCTCGACCAGTTCGCTTGATTCCCACAGGCGCCTCTTACTTTTCATTAATTTTCATTCAAACAAACTCGTTCCCTCACTTCCCTAATTAGCATGCAAAGTGGTTACATAAAAAGCCATGCCCTTTCGCTACCTGCCTTACTTATAGCTTTAGACACGCCTACCTGTCTTCTTTCACGCGCTATCAAGCAGCTATTGAGATCCATAACCGACATTCCCTCAAAAGGAGACGGGCCAAGGGCGTCTGCCTGCTGTCAGATTGCGACAACAAAACACGTGGAAGGCGAAATGCTTTGAAGCTCCTTATACGCCCCCGCGATCGCTGAAGATCAGAGCCTTTTGATGTCGAGTCACCAAGTAATTTGCTACACAGAGAGACGAGATCAACAGACGATCTGCTCGATAGCAAAAACGGCAGAGTGTCGGCAACGGTGAGAAAAACAATCTTTGATTCAGGAATCGAACCGTAGATTTGCTCTGATACAGCGTAAGGCGAGAATTCTGTCATCCTTCAGCAAAAATTGCGCTATTTCTGTATATACTGTATAGTCCTTCACATCAAACTCAGTATCAGTTTGCTGCAGGATTTCTGAAATATTCTAGCTCGCTATTATAAGAGCCATATTACATATTGGATACTTTAATACGTGGAGAAAAATTCATTTTTCCTGTGTTGCGGTAAATAATATATATAGTAGCATTTAAGTGAATAACGTGTTAAAGTTTTTCCATTTTTATTTCACTGGGATTTTCTGTGTTAATTGAAAGGCGTATTAAATAACCTATAGCTAATTTTTCCAGCTGTAAACGTAAATTTAATTACTAGTTATTTCCCAGTAAGAGATGTTCTATTAATTAATAAGACGCGAGGTGTTTGATAAATGACGGAGTATATTTATTCCTAATACATGATGTGTAATTTTGTAAATGTTTAACTGTTCATCATCATCATCAATACCCTTTAGCTCCCCAAGGAGCATAGGCCTTCAACAAACACATGCCAAGTCTTCCTGTCACGTGCCATCCGCTCAAGTTCTTTCCATGTCTTCCTCATCATTTTCACCTCTGTTTCCAGTTCTCTTCTCCATGTGTTTTTTGGTCTACCTCTGCCTCTCTTTCCCTGTGGATTCCAGAACAAGGACTGCCTTGTAATGCTATCAACAGGTTTCCTCAATGTGTGTCCTATCCATCGCCAGCGTCTTCTTCTCAACTCTTGTTCCACTGGCACGTGTCTGGTTCTTGTAATCAATTCCACATGTGTGACTTTGTCATACCATTTCAGTCCTTCTATTCTACGCAAGCACCCGTTTATAAAAGTCTGTAGCTTTTTGTTTGTTGTTTTTGTTGTTCATGTCTCAGAGCCATACAATAGGACTAACTTCACATTTGAGTTGAAGATTCTTATTTTCGTGTTGGACTTGATTTCTCTTGTTCGCCATATGTTTCCCAACGCAATGAAAGCTCCCCTTGCTTTTTGTATTCTTATTTTGATATCACTGTCTGTCCCTCCAACTTTGTCTATATTACTTCCAAGATATGTGTAAGATTCTACATCTTATAGTGGTGTTTCTTCAAGTTCAACCTTGTTATCATTTCTTGCATTAACCTCGTGTTAGAAGCGATAAGAATATTAGCTAGACTCTTGTGGGTTTTAAATATAATTTAATACCGGAGTGGTTAAGAGGTCTTGCAGTAACGAGTGTGAGTTTATAATATTTATATTATTGTTATAATATTTGCCTTTCTTCCAAACAAATACAGCTGATCATACCCTGCGATCTAGCGGTCTGCCTAGCTCCAGTAACGATCTTAATTTTTATCGTATCTTAGATTGTTGACCTGTGCAGTCCTCTTGTTTCATCCAGAGAGAGAGAGAGAGAGAGAGAGAGAGAGAGAGAGTTCAAGCGCAAAAACATTAAGAATAAATTATAACTGGACATGAAAACTACCCAGATAGTTTACATCAAATATTATCAGCACGTGGTGGCCAAATATCTATATAACATTGTTCCAGAATACTGACCATCGTTGTTTCTTTTTCTCAAGTGGATTTATCCAGAAAAATAATACTTGGGTCCACAATCGGCACTCAACCCCAGGGACAGAGAGAAAAGCCGACAGGAGATCCTTTCCTTATCATTATTGGTTCCTACCAGTTTACTCACCAGACATTTTTTTTCTTTAAATATCGGGACTACTGTGTACTGTCCATTGTGAACACTTGATCGCGGTTTATATTTTCTACAAGAACTACCTGACGTGAACTTTATAATATCCAATAAGCGCTACCAAAGCGGGCGTTCCCCATTAGGAAAATTAATCATTCTTGGAGGAACTGGGGCTCCCTTGGAGAAGCACCATACTGGACTATGTTAAATATACACTGATATTACGTTCAAGAGTAGTAGCTAAGCGAGATTGAACGTGGTCACAGATTGACAGATTGTACGAAAGAATAATGAATATTTCATATTTTGTATAATCATAGTACTCACTTCTGTCTTTTCTTGTTTGCAAATACTGTTATTCTTTTTTTTTTTCAGGATAGATGAATTAGAGACATCTTTGCTTTATCGTCTATTTCTATACTCTAGTATTACTCTATTGATCTTTTGGGTTAATTACCTCTGTTGGGAATTTTTCTTTGGTTTTGTCCTTTACAAGAGGGGGAGGGGGGGGGGGGGCCTGTTGGGTTAATTGCATTTCTTCTTATGTCTGTAAACCATACTTGATTGATTTATATGCTCGATGTTGTGATTTTTTTTCTACTAATAATAAACGTAATAAACCTTAAGTTATTGTGTTGGTCAAATCCCTGCCCACTTATATGTTATCCATGGTTTGTTTTCACGTTTGTGCATAGTTGTCACAAAATTGTGTGTACATGAGTTACACTACGTAACTTGTATTTGTACCAGGTGAGAAAGTGCGTCTAATTTAAATATAGTGGTAAAGATAGGCTGGATTAAAGCAATTACTCAATTCAGAGACTGTTCTTTTCCCTCACACTATCACCCTCGTGGAAAGAAAAACTATTTCTTACCTTTACTCTTACATAGTTACCACTATCACCTCTGCTTGGACGGGAACATAAACATCTTCAACCTATCTTAATAAAATTTACGACACCTATATCAAGTATATATCTCTGATATAGTTAAGCTTTCCTATACCAAATATATATCTCTGGTATAGTTAAGCTTTGTATATCAAGTATATATTTCTGGTATAGTTAAGCTTTCATATATCAAGCATATATCTCTGGCATAGTTAAGCTTTCCTTTAACAAGTATATATCTCTGATATAGTTAAGCTTTCCTATACCAAGTATATATCTCTTGAATAGTTCTTCTTTTCTTCTTTGATCCTTAGCCGCCGACCGTCAAAGCAGTCAGTGGCCATCACGTCTGGTGGCATCCTGTAGGTAAAGGTAAAAGATCCCGTTACACGCCCATTAAGGCATATTGGGAATATGGTGTTAGGCCCATATTTTCTTGACTATCAGCACACTAGGGGTGATGTGGTCAGCATCACGCCGGCCGCCTTAACCTTCCCAGAGATGCTCTGGTACCCAATTGGGGCTGGGTCGACCCAGCAGCCGTTTGCGGCCTAAAATAATCCCACCTCATCTGGGGATCGACCCATAGACCACTGAGCTAGGTAGCCAGTGCACTAACCACTATGCTTCCGCGGCTCCCTGTAGGGCAACAACAAAGTGATTCCACTTTGCTCGGTCGGTGGCCATCCTTCGTACAGTGCCCCAACTCTGGTTCATTCTTTGCATCTCAGCCTCCACAGTCCTCCACCAAGTTGTTTTTGGTCGGCCTCTCTTTCGTTTTCCTTCAGGGGTCCATAGCATAACTGTTCTTGTGATGGCATCAGGGTCTCTTCTGAGAACATGGCCAGCCCCGCTCCAGCGTCCGCCAGCTATTATGGTGTGCATGTCCTCTTGCTTGCTCCGAGTAAGCAGATCTTGTTTGGTGATGGTATTCAGCCAAAAGATTCGGAGGCATGATGTGTGAAAATAGGACAATTTAGACATATCCTTCTCTGTAACTCTCCAGCATTCCGCACTATAGAGAAGCACAGAAAGCACACAACTCTGCTATAATCTTAATTTTGTGCTTGTGCTGTACTGAGAGGACTTCCAGATGTTGTTTAGACTAAAAAGGCTGTTCTTGCTTTGTTCATTCTGTTGTTGATGTCTTTGCTTGCTCCGCCGTCTGGTGTTACTATGCATCCTAGGTATGTGAAGGTGTCTGTCTGTTCCAGTTGCTGATTCCTTACTGATATGGGCTCAGGGTTGCTCACATTGAGCGTCATGACCTCTGTCTTCTTTAGATTGATGTTCAAGCCCACCTGCTGGCTATACTTATTAAGTCTATCCGTTTTTTCCTGGATGTGTTGATGTGAATGTGTTAGTAGTGCTATGTCATCTGCATATTCCAGATCTTCCAATGTAGAAAATGTAGTCCATCTTATTCCTCTTGGACTGCCCTCTGTTGTCTGGCGCATCACCCAGTCTATGACTGTTAAAAATAAAGTGGTTGACAAGAGGCATCCCTGTCGTACTCCTGTCTTCACCTCAAAGGTTAGGTTGCTCTGCCCATCGCTACACGTAAAGCTGGCATAGAGGCTTTTTATGATTAACACTATGCAGCTTGGAATTCCATAAGCCCTCAGTATCTCTTACTAATGTAATATTGTTTGCACCTCATTTTCCGCTGATGAATTTAGTTATTTTGTATACTGTGCTTTGATCATTTCTCAGTGCTGCCTCTTCTGCCTGTCTTGCGAGATCGTCTAGGAAATTCCTTTTGTTGGCTCGGGTTTGGCTTTTAACTTCCTTGTCCAACTGACTGTACTGTTCGCTATATAGTTGCTTTAACCTGGGGGACTTCGCTTCTGTTTTCTTTCTGTTCATTTCCTTTCACATCGTTATGGTGTTTAATGTTTCTGGTGTTATCTAGTCTTGCTTCTACCTTTCCTGGAATCCCAAGCATGATTTGCTGCTTTCCTTATATATTGTTGAAATGGCGTTGAATTTCTGGTCTATATCATCAGTCAATGTCTGTTCCTGACTTTTGTCAAATTGATATCGCTTCTTTATATCAGCAGCAAAAGCTTTTCTGGTAAGGGGGTCCTTTAAAAGGTCTTAATAGATGCTCCCTTCTTCATTGCAAACATTTGTTCATGCATTTTCGATCTAAAATGTACTTTCAGATCATATAATCCTGAAGCTGCTACTTTAATATCTTTGCTGCATAATCTACAAAAAGCATGGGTTGATCCTAACTTGGATGCATCTACAATGCCAGGGAAGAGTTTAACCCATTCGACCTGAAACTTACCATGACCTGCAAACTTTTGTTTCTTTGAATTAGGCTCAATCATCATTAAGTGGATGAAATATTTCAACTAATAATCTCTGTAGACGAAGAGAATGATTAAAAAATACAACGAACAAATCAAACGGCTAACAGCACACACACACAAAATTGTAAACAGAATATCAAATCTAGGAAGAAAAACGTACCACCAAAAATTTACAAAATTATTATTTACGAGTTGGTAGCCTAGACCAGTGATAACAGATTGCCACTTTATTAAAAAAAATAAAGCAGAGAATCTCGAGTGCTGGAATAAAGTAGGCCTACTCAACGCAAACAAACTTTTTTTTCTAGTTATATAGGGCCTACACAGAATATTATGACAATTTATCGGAAATATATTGAAGGGCAAGATATAACTGAAAAGATTAAGACAGCGATTAAATTGCAACAAAGCAAAACAACAGCAATATTTAACCAAGTTATAAGTACTTAGCTTTTTTAAACAAAATGGCGTCGAAGTGTGGTGGCAAGCAAGCGTGGTCGTTGATACAGGTAACTTTAAAAATACGTCATGTCACGCTGAAAAGCGAAAGCGTTTGAGGCCAAATTAAAAGTTTTTGCCGAATTGTTGGGTATAAAAGGATTTGATTGGTTGCTGGGAGAGACCTCAGTTTAAAAACGGACGCACTGACGTTTTTGGCCGAATCAAAATGTAAAGGTTAATAATTAGGTGAAAACCAGTACAGAAAGTATGCACAGCCATAAAGATATGAAAACAAGAAAAGCCTGTACAGAATATGTATAAGTGTACTACTTGGCATGTATATTAAGGGGGGAGGGGGTCCTGAGAAGACAAGAAAGACAAAAATAGACATGTCTAACTTGAAGTTGCGAATGTGGCTGGGACAATCTCATCGTGTAAAATGAACTGCTACAGAAACAATTGCGGCAAGAGCCCAGGAATGCTTTGGTGCAGGCTTTTTAAAAGGGAATGATGAAGATGGTCATGAAAATCACAATTTATAAAAGGACCACAAAAAAATGATGTTTTTACAGTTTGCATGTGGCACTTGTTAACAGTAAAACTATTACAACAACATAAAACATTACATGTTAGAAATCTTTTTAGCAAAATTATAAACTGTACACTTTTTTTAAGGTGGGACAGATACCAAGCTACAACGTGCTGTAATGCACACGGACAACTCCATCGGCATCAAAATACAAAATTTTTTACAGTACAAAAAATTACCAGTTTTTGAATAACATTTTCTAATTACATTTTCACAATACTCTGTGTAGTTTCCCCCGACTTATGATGTGACGAAACAATAAAACCATTACTTCCTAGGCATGTCACAGAGGTGACTAATGTGAGACCTGTGCATGGGGCTGCAACCTTTTCATGTTTAAAAAAAACTACTACAGAAAACACCACTGCAAGAAGACAGAACGTGCTCTGAAGCAATCTTCTACCGCGGGGGACAATTATAGAAGACAAAACAGCAGCAAAACAATATTTCAAAATGTCCAAACCATCTTATTCTTTATGTTTTTTTTTTTTAAACATGCTCCATTGTCTATGTTCGTGTTAAATGTTCTTGTCTACCCAGCTGTAAATAGGTACCTGATCCTGCTTTTGAGTTAAGGAAGGCAGAGGCAACAATGAAGAAAACTGTTCACCACACCTCATAAAAGCTGGACCTAGTGTGATGGAGTCTTTAACACTTCACTCCCCTAAGTTAGCTTCTGCTACGGGACTACCTTTACCATTTACATGTCTTTTGGGAGGTAATAAACCAGCTGCTTCACCAACTGTTATTACTGTAATGCCATTCTCCAATTTATAGCCATGAATCTGATCATACTGTTCTCAGCGATGACATTTCTGAATACAGTCATGCGCCACATAACGTCCGTTCGGACAACGTCCGACCGCATATACGTCCGTGGTCCCATAAGGTTATAACAGAGTTCAGAAATCCCGATCGGAGAACAGGACGAAGCGGACGTAGCGAAAGCAACAGCTTCCCGCACGCAACACGTGTATCGCATGTCTCTTGTGTACCGTACAAAGCGATTGCGATGCCAGGTATATAATGGTACAGTACATATATAACCTATAATACTTGAGTAAGGGAAGGCAAAGGCAGCAAGCAAAGAAACAGGTCACTGACATTGTAAAATTAAGACCTAGTATAAATGAAGTCTCTAACACTTCACTTCCCTATGGCAGTATCTGCTATGAGACTACATCTACCTTTTATGTGAGCTGGTAAGTACAAAGTACTCTACTAAAAGCATGTTTTCAGACCTCACAGTTGGGTGGATGTTCTGTTACATCACTGTTTCTTATTTTGAAGAGAGGTTGTTAACTGGATTAACTGTTTCAATTTCTTTTATGCATTACATGTTTTCTTTGTCCTGTTTTATTAGTAATTTTTTTTATTTTTTTTAAAGTACGCCCGCTGTTACTTGAGGCGAAATCTCAGGTTAGTATATCTAACCTGAGACTGATTTTATGTGAGTATCCTATTTTCCCTGTACACCCACAAGTGTCCTCTCGCCATTCAGGATACTCGCCGTCTTCCGAGAGTACCCATTAGAGCTGGGTCGGCTCAGGAGCCGTTCAGGTTTTCCAGTCCCTGGTCGACGACATTCCTTCAAATCACTCACCAGGGCTCAAATTAATCCAGTCCAAATCCCGGTCGACGACACTTTCTCAAATGTCCTCGCTTGAACCTGGATAACCCGATCGCTAGCGCAGTGTAGTAACCATTACACCAGCGCGGCTCCCAGTAAATTTATTATTGTACTTTTGGGTGTAATGGTCAACTCTAGTTTATCGGTTGTTGATGTACATCTTCTAATACTGATACATGTTTCTTGTCTTTCAAGCTAACACCTTTCAAAAGATTTGCTATATGTTGAATTTTGATGTTCTGTAAGTTGTATTGTTGATCTAAATTCACCACTGACGACTGCCACGTCGTATCTTTAAATAATAAGATGGAAGTTTATTTCAAGCGAGTGGCTGAGAAATTTATAAGCTAAAGCATGTTTCGACATATCAATCTTACAAACTTATGCACCAACTAAAGATTACAGCGAGGAAGAAATAGAAGAATACTATGAAGAGCTACAACACACACTTAAACCAGTCAAATCTACAGATGTGTTGATAGTAATGGGTGATATGAATGCAAAAGTAGGAAAAGGAAAATACAAGAAAATAGTAGGACAGTATGGATTAGGGACAAGAAATGATAGAGGAGACAGACTTATCCAGTTCTGTGAAGAAAACCAGCTGGTCATATGTAACACCTTTTTTGAACATCACCCAAGGAAATTATACACATGGAAAAGCCCAGGAGATGTAACACGTAATCAAATCGACTATATCATGATAAAACATAGATTTAAGAACAGTGTCACAAGTGCAAAGACACATCCTGGCGCCGACATAAATTCAGATCACAATCCAGTTGTCATCAAAGTAAATATAAAGCTGAAAAGAGCAGGAAACAGAAGACAGGAGGAACCCCAGATAGAAATATCAGCGCTGAAACAACCAGATATAAAACAGAAATATTTAATCGAAGTCAAAAATAAATACCAACAGTTATTGACAGAAAGCATGGAGCAGTATAGAAGAGAAAACCCAGAAGAAAAAGCAACCGCAAAATGGGAATGCTTAAAAACAAGCATACAATCAGCAAATGCAAATTTACCTAAAAAGGAGTCTAAGAAAAATCAAATTTGGATGACAGATGACATCTTGAATAAAATGGCAGAAAGAAAGAAAGCAAAAAATACTCCAGAATATAAAACAATAGACAATGACATACGTACTATGTGTAGAGAAGCAAAAGAACGGTGGATAGAAACAAAATGTAAGGAAATAGAAGACTTGGAAGCGAAGCACATGACAAGAGATATGCATGAAGAAATAAAGAAATTATCAAATCGGTCGCGGTTTGCACAAGGAGGAAGCTGTATCAAGAACAAAAATGGTGTAATATTACTTGATGAGAAAGACATATCAAACAGATGGGCAGAATACGTAAAAGAACTATTCGAGGACAACAGAGGTAAAAAACCATCACCAGATTCTAATGAAGGCCCACACATTCTCAGATCAGAAGTAGAGAATGCCATTCATATGATACAAAAAGGAAGATCAGCAGGCATGGATAACATAAACATTGAAATGATAGAAGCTCTGGAGAGCTTTGGTATAGATACAATCACAGAAATATGCAATGATATATACAATACAGGATATTTACCACACGACATGAAGACATCAGTTTTTATAACATTGCCCAAAAAACCAAATGCAACAGAATGTTCAGACTTCAGAACAATCAGCCTGATGAGTCATGCAATTAAGATACTGCTCAAAATCATACAGGAAAGAATAAAAAGTAAAGTAGACAGCGAAATCCAAGAAGAACAGTTTGGTTTTAGACGGAACAGTGGACCAAGAGAGGCAATATTTTGCCTAAGAAGATTAGCAGAAAAATATACAGAGGTCCAAAAAAAGTATGTATATGTGCTTCATTGACTATAAGAAGGCTTTTGACAGAATCCATCATGAGAAAATAATTGAATGCCTCAAAGACATAGGTATTGATGGAAAAGATATAAGAATACTCAGTAACCTTTATTGGGAGCAAACTGCCACAGTAAGATCGGGAAGGAATTATTCACCATACATAGACATAAAAAGAGGTGTCAGACAAGGTTGTGTGCTGTCCCCCTGCCTATTTAATTTATACACCGAAAAAATTTTCAAACAGATACAGGAAATACCAGGACTGAACATCAGTGGAAGATCAATAAACAACCTTAGATATGCAGATGATACCGTGTTGTTAGCTGAAAGCGAACAGGAGTTACAAGAACTAGTGAAGCAAGTGAACAGTATAAGTCATGAATATGGACTCGACATTAATATTGAGAAAACTAAAACTATGATAATTAGCAAAACAGACGATAAACCCACATTAAAGATAAGCGTAAATGGGAAAATCCTGGAACAAGTCATGAGCTACGTATATCTTGGTCATATAATAACAGAAGATGGCAGATGTGAAACAGAAATCAAGAAGAGAATAGGAATGGCCAAAGCTACATTCAACATCATGAAACATATACTGACATCCAAACAGTTATCTCATAAATTAAAACTGAGAATCATAAAGTGTTATATATATTCTGCATTTCTGTATGGTGCAGAAACATGGACGATGAATAAGCATTTGGAAGAAAGAATTGAGGCTCTTGAAATGTGGATATATAGAAGAATGGGGCGTATCTCATGGAAAGAGATGAAAACAAATAAGGAGGTCCTAGAAAATCTAGGTATGAAAAGAGAACTAATGAGAGAGGTCAAAGTTCGGCAGCTAAAATACTTTGGCCACATAAAAAGGCATAACACCTTGCAGAAGACCATAACAGAAGGGAGAGTTGAAGGTAAACGTGCAAGGGGAAGACAGCGCTATAAGTGGGAAGATAACATCAAGAGATGGACGGGAAAGAGTCTATCAGAGTGTACCACCAAGACAAGAGACAGAAGACGTTGGAGATCCATTACAGCCAACCTCCGTTGTGGAGATGGCAACTGATGATGATGATGTTTCATAGATAAATGAACATGGGCATTGGAAGTAACAAATCATTATTCTCACAATAACAATAATCACTGACATTGATATTGTTAAAATTGTCATTACTGTTATAAATTTAGTTTGTACTTTTTAGGACAATACTAAGGTTTTGTCTCAGACTTTCATTCATTCACTGCCTTTCAACTCTCCAATGAGTATAGACCTTCAACAAACTTATGTCTAGTCTTCCTGTCCCGTGCCATCAGCTCAAGGTCTTTCTATGTCTGTCTCCAGTTCTCTTCTTCATGTGTTCTCTGGTATTCCTCTACCTCTCTTACCATGGGGATTCCAGAACAGGGACTGTCTGGTAATGCTATCATCAGGTTTTCTCATTGTGTGTCCTTGTGGTGGAATACATTGATACAGCGCTAAAATCCTCCATTATAAATATCAAAGTTAACATAAAAATGTAAGGATAAAATATCGATAGGTTATGCTGCGGCCTTTTCGCCCACGCCACTGGTGCGTTGATTTGGTAGACCGTACCATTGTTTTCTAGTGTCATTCAAAGAAAAAAACTAATTATAACATGGGAACGCGAAAGGCCTATTCGTCAGACGGGGTAAGAAAGGGAGGGAAGAATAAAATGATGCTGTCTACTAGCGTTTAAATCTAAGCCTAACATACGCGCGAGCTCGTAGTTAGTGTCTGAAATTCGAGGTAAAGTAGAACATGTAACCACTTAGATCACGAAAACAGACTTAGCTCTTATTTCGAATGACGTAAAACTCTCGAAAATAGCGGGACAGCACATGCAAAAGAATTGAACGCGTGGTAGTAAGGCTGTCAAGACTAACATGGAAAAAATATGGACTTTCTTATTAATAGGTTTAGAATCATAAAAATTAGCTAGTTTGAGAGCTTATCATTTCCTGATAAATAATATGCCTTCAAATAAAAGGACGGACAGATAATTCGGAAGTTATTGACAGACAAGGAGGAGAGAATCTAAAAAATATCTTCGAAGTAGAAATTTAAGCGGTGGGTGAGGAAAAATTTGAATAGTTTTTTGTAGTTGGGCCAAAACCAAGTCCAAACTTGGGAAATGACAAGTTAGGACAGACCGACCGACAGAAAAACAGTACACATTTGACCAAAAATTGGACATTTAGTTTGAAATTTTAAATTCTAAAGGGGCAGTACTCCCATTGGAGGAAATAGCTAAGATTATTGAAAAATTTACCGGCTAGTTGCCATTTGATCGAAGACTATCCATACAAGCAGTTCGTTGAGGCTAAGAAGTTGTCGTCCAGTGAATACATATACTAATAGTAGTGGGACGCCATAGTCTAGCCAGCAGCTCAGCTGAGTTTGTGCTATATCAACGTAACTGTGTGTTTTCATTTTGAATTGTGGTAAGGAAGAAATTATTAATCTTTTATTTAACAATTTTGAGTGATTGATACTGCCATATAATGAAAAATGATTACGACAAGTGAGTGCTTACTCTAGGTCCCCAGCCAACTGTTCCAGGGCCTAGAGGTTGAAATATAGTATGCTGAACTATCAGAAAGGTGGAATACCGATGTTTCTTTTCAGGTGGTCAGGTGGAACCATATCACCCACCTTATTGTATGGAAAAAAGAGATTAATGAAAATATTTCAGATGCAGTGTAGTCCATAAGGGAGAGGAATGGAACTAGTGCTACTGGATAACAGCCTGGATGTATAGGTGCTGGGTCGGTCAGAGAGATCTGACCCTGTCTTGGTAATGCAATGTATTTATGCTTGTAAACATGGTGGATTAGGTAGTATGTTAAGACATAGCCTAATTTTGTTGTTTCAGAGTTTCTTGGTCTGGCACTGTGCTAGTGCCAGATGTTCTGACGAGTACACCATTGCATGACATAAGATGCCTACCATACTACCTCAGAGCATTTGAGGAGTGTGCCTAAGGAACAGCTTTCTTCAGTCGTCACAGGCCAGCTAAGTATTGTAGATCTGGCCTGCGGAAATTCATCAACCACTTAGCATACTAGAAAATCCCTGGTGTATAACTAACTTTTTCCACCATAAATCTTGTGTAAGAGCAAATGAACACTATTAACCACAGACTGGGGATGATGAAAATACCCGACCCGACATCCAGCACTAGATTCTAAAGACTCTTAGTTAATAACAATACTAGTAGATTCAACTTATATATATATATATATATATATATATATATATATATATATATATATATATATATATATATATATATATATATATATATATATATATATATATATATATATATATATATATATATATATATATATATATATATATATATATATATATATATATATATATATATATATATATATATATATATATATATATATATATATATATATATATATATATATATATATATATATGTACAAGTCTTTCATGTGTTTACCTGATTCTATGTAAATTTATTGAAATTGATTCATATTTGATTTTATTTTAAAAAGTCCTGACCAGAAGAAAACTTTGGTTCAGGACCAAATAAATTTGAAAAAAAAATTGTAATTCCTAAATTTTAACACAGTGTTAATTGACTTGATCATAGAGCGTAAGATTAGTGTTTGTGTGTTTGTGTTTGTGTACACAATTTCCAGCACACCACAGTTCATTACCCTAGACATTATACGTAGCTATCATTCATATTAGTCACAATTAAGTCTGCTTGAGGTCATAAATGGTAGTAGCAAGGTATCCTGTAAACTCACATAAACTGTTATCCTCAGGGACCTTCACAACTGACCTCATTCAGTACACTAGTAACATAGCAACCACACTTTATAACATCAAAATCCACCACATATATTGGTGGCTCGTCTGGGATCTGAATTTTTCACATATATTGGGATCTCCTGGTCCGGGAATTAAACTATTGGGGTATAAGTTGGTATAAATTCAACAGTGTCCCTAAAAAGTAAAGTTAAGCATAAGAAATAATTAAGGTGGAGGGTAAGAGTTGATGAATCTTCACAGCCAGTAGTAACTAATTAGTGTCACTTTGTTAATTAGAGTTTTATAAACTATCTTAGAACATTATTAGATTGTGTGATATAGGATGGCAGATCTAGCCAAATTCAGATCGGCTGATGTGCTGACTGCTAAGGAAATGAGCATGGAGGGTCAGGTTTTGATCCAATATGTAACTTCAGAATGTGACAAGTATATTGAAAGGGAAGATAGGAGGTTAGCTGAAGAGAAGAAGTTACAAATTGAGGCTGACAGAGAACTTAAGAGGCTGCAGATTGAGGCTGATAAAGAGGCTAGGGCATTGGAGGCGGATAGGGTGGCTGAAATAAAGCGGCTCCAATTGGAAGAGAAGAAATTAGAAGCAGAGGAAAAGAGACAGGCTGCTGAAGCAGAGGAAAAGAGACAGGCTGCTGAAAGAGAGGAAAAGAGACAGGCTGCTGAAAGGGAAGCAGAAAAGGAGGAGAAGAGATTACAAAGGGAGCACGAGTTACGACTAAGGGAGTTGGAATTTCAAGGCCATGCTCCTGAAAATGGTGCCAGCCACTTTCCCTCCGATGCCACTGCTAGTCAGGGAGCCTCAACTTCAGCTATGGGTTTTCATTTAGACCATTTTGTTGAGAAAGACGATGACATAGAAAGTTTTCTCAGTAGGTTTGAACTTTTGGCTACCACATATGGGTTAGGGAGAGAAAGGTGGAGCCTAAAGTTATCCCAAGGGCTTAGGGGAACATCTTATGAAGTGTTTGCAAAAATGAATAGAGACGACCAAGACAATTATGACATGCTAAAGCAGGCTCTGTTATTTAGATATGAAAAGAATGGTGAATTTTATCGTAAGAAGTTTAGAAATGCCAGGCTTTTGCCTGGGGAGACATACCCCCAATTCTCTGCCAGACTGGAAACCTATTTGGAGAAATGGACTGCTCTGGGGAAGACCCAAAATCTTAAAGAAATGATCATGATAGAGCAATTAAGAGAGTCCATGGCTCCAGATCTGAGAAAATTTCTCATGGAACAAGGTGCAGAGAGGTTGGGTGAAGTATTGAATGTCGCTGAGAGGTATCAAGCAGCCCAGCCAGAGGTAGCTGGCACTAAAAAGAAACATGTAGAGAATTTAAAGGCCAGACAGCACTTTAATAAATTTGATACCAGGGAACAAGGTAACAAAGGTAGGACAAACTTTGATAGGCCACGCAATGATTATCGTGATAGAAACTCACAGTTCAATGACGAAAAATATAATGAAAGAAAACCGTTTAACCAAGGAAAGAGGTGGTGTAAATGGTGTAAGAAGGACAACCATAACACCGAATTTTGTAAAAGGAAACCTTCTAACATTGCTGCAATGAAATCGGGGAACCAGAGATTAAAGGTTAAACCTACTGGACAGCAGGAACCTTATCACCCCCCAGTTTGTGAGGAGGTTGTTTGTAACGGGGTCACCACAAGGTGCCTATATGATACAGGTTTGGATTTTGATTCAGTTGTGAGGTCTAGCCTAGTGAACCCAGATCAGTATACCACCGAAACAGTGGAAATACAAGGGGCGACTAAGGACATACCACTCATGACACTTCCCATCGCAAGGATAACGGTGAAAACTCGCTATGTGGAAGGAGAAATCAGAGCAGCAGTGATAGATGAACCAATCTACGCTCTGATATTGGGGTGTAGATACGTCTTCTTGGGGAATCCCAAGAGACCTGTGATCATGGCGACAGTGCAGACCAGGTCACAGTCAAAGAAGGAAGAAGGTGAACCTATAAATGCTCATCCAGAGGACATGAAGAAGGCGCAGGCTGAGGATGGGACACTCAAGCCATGTTTTAAAAAATTGCCCAAATGTCACACACCTCCAAGCCAGGGAGATTATTATATGAAGAACAAATTATTATACAGGAAGCTGGAACTGGATCCACTGGTCACGGACAGTTGGTACTTCCCAAGGCATATAGGGAAAATTTAATAAGGAGCTTACATGTTGGACAAGATGGTGACCATGAGAAAATAGGTACCATCTGCCAAAAAGTTGCTCGAAAATACTATTGGCCCGACGTAAATGTCGATATTGAGAACTTTGTAGAAGCATGTGGCGTATTTCATGAGGGAACACCCACAAAGGGAAAAAATTTGCAGAACCTAGAAACGCCACGGGGCAAACTTAGGCCTGGAAGGAAAAATAATTATAATAAAGTAGACAAAGTGGAATGGGAGCCCCCTTTTCACACCCAGTCTTCACTTGAATGTATTAACATGGCCACTATGCGACGAGTACAAAGAGATGTTTTACCCCAGAATAAGCCGACAATCCCTCAGTTGGACTTATGTGAACTGGAGGAAAATAAAAGAGAGAGAAGATCTCTCACAAGGAATTTAAAGTGGGGAGACAACCACAAGAAAAGAATTGGTAGTGGAAGATTCTTATGTGATGACAAGAGGAAGAAACGTCCTCAAAATAAGGTTTCCAATATTATGAAAACTATGTCAGAAAAATTAAAAGTCCATATGTAACCTTATTAAGGACGTGGACAGATGAGAAGGCAGAGGAAACTGTTACCTCATCATATAACTATGTGAACGAGCTGACCACTCGTCTGAAAGCTGGATGGAAACTGGCAAATGATAATTTGAGACAAGCCAGGAAGAAACATGCAGCTTATTTCAACAAGAAAGCAAAGGACAGAGAATTAGCTGTGGGAGAGAAAGTACTTCTTCTACTACCCGGCAGCAGAAATAAGTTGCAAATTGGATGGCAAGGTCCATACACAGTTCTAGAGAAGGTGTCTAGAACAAATTATAAGATTGACAAAAAGGGGAAGGAAAAAATATACCATGTAAACCTTTTAAAGAAGTATCTGGACAGACAAATCCAGGAAGGCACCCCTCTACTGACCTTGGCTATCGCAACCGAAATGAAAAAGGAACCACTCACCTCACATGAATACCCATTACACCCCTGTGAGACAGCCGCACAGGTAAAAGTCAGTAAGCACCTGACTCAAAATCAGAGGGAGAGAGTTCAACAGGTTCTGGAGGAACATACAGATGTGTTAACAGACAAACCGGGGCATACTAATTTGCTAGAGTATGATATGAAGCTGGTAGACTCAACACCAATCTGTATGAAAGCCTATTCTGTTCCGTTCGCTAAGGAGAAAGCATTGAAAGAGGAGATAGATTATTTGTTGAAAGAAGAGATTATTTCTCACAGTGAATCTCCCTACAGTTCCAGTGTAGTTTTGTTGCGAAAACCGTCTGGGGAACATAGACTGTGCATAGATTACAGGAAACTGAATACTGTCACAGAAGGTCAGGTAGATCCGTTACCGGACACAAAACAGTTATTTGCCAGATTGAACAAGGCAAAATACTTTTCGAAGGTGGATCTTAGCAAAGGCTATTACCAGATTCCAGTGAAGCCTGAGGTTCGACCTTATTTAGCTTTTAGCACCTCGGAAGGGCATTATGAATTCAACATGTTGCCATTCGAATTGAAAAATGCTCCGAGTGTGTTTTCTAGAATGATGCGCAAATTGTTGGATCCCCTGAATAATCCATGTATCACGAATTTCATGGATGATATCCTCATCGCTACAGAAACATTTGAAGAACACGTTAACTCTCTGAATATGCTATTTGATAGGCTCAGAGAAGCCAACTTGACTGCTAGACCAACAAAATGTTGTATTGGATGCAAAGAGTTGGAATTCTTGGGACATACTGTACATCAGGGGAACATGACCCCTGACCCCAAGAATTTGGAGAAACTGCAGAGAGCACCTAGACCTCAAACAAAGAAAGACGTGCGATCATTCGTGTCGTTATGTGGGTTTTACCAAAAATACATCTGATACGGGTACAATTCCTTAATAGCTTCACTTGCTATGGATTGGATCAAGAGTGCAACAGACTCCATGCTTTGACACTCTGTCTCTATTTAGGCCTTGAGTCGCCTTCCAGGGTTATGCTAATAGCTTTGCACGTAATAATACTGTAGGTTCAATTTTGGTCAGACATATCCCAACTCCCTGGCCCGCACACAGGCACTCAGGCACAAACACGTCAATAACCATTGACAGTGTACAAATGTTTATTACACCACAATATTGTTCATCTCTTCAAAGTGCACAATATAAGGATTCTCTTCTAGTCGTGTCTAGACTACCGTCTCGTCCTCGGAGACATCATACATTTTAATAAAGTCTGGTACTCACGCATTTAGAAAACTTCACACTCTGCATTTGCCTAAACTGATAATACACTTGCAGTAGAAGTAGAAGCTGTAATACAATTGATGGTAAAATAGCATGCAGGTGAATTAATAACACAAGCTGAAGATATCGTCCATACGGACATATGCCATCTACACAGGCCGAAGACACAAGCCCAAGTGATTTAAAGGACGCTCAACTTGTCCCAATTCAAAGTTGCCGTCTGCTATCAATTTGAGCAGCCGACAAGACGTCACTTCCTGTAACCACGGGCTACCGTGTATAAACAATACAACCAGGAAGTGATCGTATACAAAACATGATATGATATTTACTCATATCAACATCAAAAATTTTAACTCTATATGTGCTCCTCTGACTGACTTGACTCGCAAAGGAAATCCAGATAAAATTGTTTGGTCGGCGTAGTGTGAATTGGCATTCCAAGAGTTAAAGGAAAAACTCACTAGCAAGCCTATTCTCAAATTGCCTGATTTGACTCAGGATTTTGTGGTGAGAACGGACGCAAGAAATGTGGGCCTGGGGACTACTTTGTTGCAAAGGTCCTCTTCACCCAATGGGGAACTGAACCCAGTCACTTATGCTAGCCGCAAGTTGAACAAAGCGGAACAAGGCTATTCCACAAGCGAAAAAGAGTGTTTAGCGTTAATCTGGGAGATAAAAAAGTTCCAAATCTATCTATATGGTAGAACATTCGTGGTCCAGACGGATCATCAGCCCCTCGTATTCTTATCACAGGCCAAGCATGAAAATGCCAGATTATTACGATGGTCTTTATTATTACAGCCATATCAATTTACCATTGAATATATTCCGGGGTCACAGAACGTCGGTGCAGATTTCCTCAGTAGGCACCCCTGTGATCAAAATTAGAGTATTCAGCAGGCGTAAGAAGTGATTTTATCTATGTGTATCACTGATTTTGGAACTTGCATTAGTGCATGTTCTCAGGTGGGAAGATGTGTGGTGGAATACATTGATACAGCGCTAAAATCCTCCATTATAAATATCAAAGTTAACATAAAAATGTAAGGATAAAATATCGATAGGTTATGCTGCGGCCTTTTCGCCCACGCCACAGGCGCGTTGATTTGGTAGACCGTACCATTGTTTTCTAGTGTCATTGAAAGAAAAAAACTAATTATAACATGGGAACGCGAAAGGCCTATTCGTCAGACGGGGTAAGAAAGGGAGGGAAGAATAAAATGATGCTGTCTTACTTACTTACTTACTTAGTCGTTCCCCTTCTACCGTGAGGTGTAGAGGTTTGGAAGAGAGAGCGCCAGACTATTCTATCAGCTGTCTTCCTCCTGGCCTGGTTCCATTCTAGTCCTCGGTCCTTCAAAGATTGTCTAATGTTGTCCTCCCAGCGGACTCTGGGCCGTCCTCGGGGTCTGGATCCTTGGCTCTTTGTTTCCCATGCCTGTCGCGGCAGCCGATCCCCTCCCACTCTGCAGACATGGCCAAACCATCTTAGTTGGGACTGTTCTACTTGGGTCTGTAGGGGTGGCATTTTAGGCCTTGACGTATCGTCTGGCTGAGGCACCACGTCTCCCCCTGTCACCTCAACCACCCTCCTCAGACACCTCATCTCTGAGGCCTGGATCTGGTTTCTATGGGCTGCAGTCATTGCCCACGACTCGCATCCATATGTCAAGAATGATGCTGTCTGCTAGCGTTTAAATCTAAGCCTAACATACGCGCGAGCTCGTAGTTAGTGTCTGAAATTCGAGGTAAAGTAGAACATGTAACCACTTAGATCACGAAAACAGACTTAGCTCTTATTTCGAATGACAAAAGAATTGAACGCGTGGTAGTAAAGCTGTCAAGACTAACATGGAAAAAATATGGACTTTCTTATTAATAGGTTTAGAATCATAAAAATTATCTAGTTTGAGAGCTTATCTTTTCCTGATAAATAATATGCCTTCAAATAAAAGGACGGACAGATAATTCGGAAGTTATTGACAAAAGACTGATTTGTTCGAGGCAGACTTGCAAACACATGTCAGTTTTGCATTCACTAAAGTTACATTTGACGCGTCCTTGAGACGAAGGCAGAAGGAAAAAAGTACACGTAAACAAGGGAAAGACAAGGAGGAGAGAATCTAAAAATATCTTCGAAGTAGAAATTTAAGCGGTGGGTGAGGAAAAATTTGAATAGTTTTTTGTAGTTGGGCCAAAACCAAGTCCAAACTTGGAAAATGACAAGTTAGGACAGACCGACCGACAGAAAAACAGTACACATTTGACCAAAAATTGGACATTTAGTTTGAAATTTTAAATTCTAAAGGGGCAGTACTCCCATTGGAGGAAATAGCTAAGATTATTGAAAAATTTACCGGCTAGTTGCCATTTGATCGAAGACTATCCATACAAGCAGTTCGTTGAGGCTAAGAAGTTGTCGTCCAGTGAATACATATACTAATAGTAGTGGGACGCCATAGTCTAGCCAGCAGCTCAGCTGAGTTTGTGCTATATCAACGTAACTGTGTGTTTTCATTTTGAATTGTGGTAAGGAAGAAATTATTAATCTTTTATTTAACAATTTTGAGTGATTGATACTGCCATATAATGAAAAATGATTACGACAAGTGAGTGCTTACTCTAGGTCCCCAGCCAACTGTTCCAGGGCCTAGAGGTTGAAATATAATATGCTGAACTATCAGAAAGGTGGAATACCGATGTTTCTTTTCAGGTGGTCAGGTGGAACCATATCACCCACCTTATTGTATGGAAAAAAGAGATTAATGAAAATATTTCAGATGCAGTGTAGTCCATAAGGGAGAGGAATGGAACTAGTGCTACTGGATAACAGCCTGGATGTATAGGTGCTGGGTCGGTCAGAGAGATCTGACCCTGTCTTGTTAATGCAATGTATTTATGCTTGTAAACATGGTGGATTAGGTAGTATGTTAAGACATAGCCTAATTTTGTGGTTTCAGAGTTTCTTGGTCTGGCACTGTGCTAGTGCCAGATGTTCTGACGAGTACACCATTGCATGACATAAGATGCCTACCATACTACCTCAGAGCATTTGAGGAGTGGGCCTAAGGAACAGCTTTCTTCAGTCGTCACAGGCCAGCTAAGTATTGTAGATCTGGCCTGCGGAAATTCATCAACCACTTAGCATACTAGAAAATCCCTGGTGTATAACTAACTTTTTCCACCATAAATCTTGTGTAAGAGCAAATGAACACTATTAACCACAGACTGGGGATGATGAAAATACCCGACCCGACATCCAGCACTAGATTCTAAAGACTCTTAGTTAATAACAATACTAGTAGATTCAACTTATATATATATATATATGTACAAGTCTTTCATGTGTTTACCTGATTCTATGTAAATTTATTGAAATTGATTCATATTTGATTTTATTTTTAAAAAGTCCTGACCAGAAGAAAACTTTGGTTCAGGACCAAATAAATTTGAGGAAAAAAAATTGTAATTCCTAAATTTTAACACAGTGTTAATTGACTTGATCATAGAGCGTAAGATTAATGTTTGTGTGTGTGTTTGTGTACACAATTTCCAGCACACCACAGTTCATTACCCTAGACATTATACGTAGCTATCATTCATATTAGTCACAATTAAGTCTGCTTGAGGTCATAGGTGGTAGTAGCAAGGTACCCTGTAAACTCACATAAACTGTTATCCTCAGGGACCTTCACAACTGACCTCATTCAGTACACTAGTAACATAGCAACCACACTTTATAACATCAAAATCCACCACAGTCCTATCTATCTCCAGTGTCTTTGTCTAATGTCTTGTTCCACTGACGCTTGTCTGGCTCTTGTCATCAGTTCCATATTAGTTGATCTAATCATTCTACTTCAGTCCTTTTTTTTTCTGCGCAAGCATCGATTTATGAAAGTCTGCAGCCTTTTGGTTGTTGTTGTTCTCCATGTTTCAGAGCTATACAATGGGACTGACTTGACATTTGAATTGAAAATTCAGATTTTTGTATACGAAGCAGGTGCCAAATCTGGAGATTTTCCTAGAAGAAAGAAGGCAACACAGACTCCTTTCGGCTTTCTCTATGTTGCATCATGCGCCTCCTTTCTTGTATGGCCGAGTTTTATTTTCTTTCGTATGACCTCGTATGTCCATATTCTTCTTCTTCTTCTTCCGTCCTTAGCCAAAGACCGACCAAGCAGTCAGAGGCCATCACGCCTTGTGGCGTCTTAAGGGCAACAGCAGATTGATTTTCTCTGTTGTAGTTTCCCATCACGCCTAGCGGCGTCTTTAGGGCAACAACAAATAGATCCATCTGCCGTTGTTTCCGTAATCGGTGTGACAAGCCAACGGGTGATCAGCCCATTGGGCATGTCCATATTGTTTGTTGATATTTTTGTTGTTTTAAAATGTCTGCAGGATGGGGTAACTGGTCCTATGCCCAACCCTCTTTAGTCGCTTTTACCACATGCGTGGTAGGTTACAGTGTTACTATCCCTTGCTCCCCTTCATGTCCCAGTACACACACAGACTTTCATTAATGATTCATTACCTCTTGATTATTATCTCTTGATCATTATCTAATGATTCCTTACTTCTTGATTATTACCTCTTGATCATTATCTAATGATTCATTACCTCTTGATTACTGTCTCTTGATCATTATCTAATGGTTCATTACCTCTTGATTATTATCTCTTGATCGTAATCAAATGATTATCTCTTGATCATTATCTAATGACTCATTACCTCATTTACTACTGTCACATCATGTGTTACTAATCAAGCCATTGATGTTGCTTTAATTGTAAATATTTATTGTTAACAACGTAATGTACATATATTTTACCTATTTATATTTTCAATAGCCAGTAGCCGTATGTTTGATATTTAGTTTTCTATGATAGATTTTATATAATAGTTTTATAAAATATTTTCTCCTGATGAAAAAATGGCAAAGATGCAGTTTTCAAATGTACATAAATTAGGATACAAATTTTTGTTTGGCCAATGAAAAGGAAGTAGGCCTACACGCCATGTGCATAATTTTCATATAAACAAAGGTCAAGGTATTCCCATTATCTTTTACAGCCTAAATACTGCCAGATCTATATTGGTGTTCCGAACACTGGTGAGCAGCAGCAGTATTTATTGGCTTCCTCCATGCTGTCTGAGTCTATCGTTTCTAGCCTTTGCCCAGACATTTTCTATAGCAGAAAATTGTCAACATATGTAAGTGCCACTACATTTTACTAGGTTGCATCATGCTTCATTTTACCCAGCTGTAAAAATGGCTGTCTGATCCTAAGTTCTTCTTCTTCAAGTACCATGACGTGGTGTAGGAGATCATGTTTCTCCACAACTTCCTGTCTCCAGTACAATTTATCAATTCTGTTGACGACTTCTTTCCATGCCTCGATGTCACACTGTCCAGTATTTATTCTCTTTGTCTTTATCTCATTTCCCTTCAATCTTATCTGTTGTTATGATATATTCCAGCTTTCCTCTTCTCATAACAAGCCCCAAAAAAGTGCATTGCTCCCAAAAAAGTGCATTGCTTCTTTCTAACTTGTGAAATACGTTTTCTTTGCGCATTGGCATCTTTCAGGACATCCTCATTACTCTTAAGTTAGGGAATGCAAAGGTAGAGAGGAAGGAACTGATCACCCCACCTCATAAAGTTGAGAGCTAGTGTAAGGAAGAGTCTAACACTTCACTCCTCAAAGGCAGAATCTGCTAAGGGACTACCATGACCTTTAAACTTGACCAAACTGGCACCAATTTATGACACAGCTCTTTGGGTTATGTATTTTGTACTGTATTTTGTTGTTTCAGCCATGTCGTAAGTTGTGATTATTACGAGTATGTTCATGTAAAATAAATTGCTGCAGACAACCATTGCTGTAAGAGTGTATGAATGCTTTGATGTAATAATAATAATAACCCTTTCAGTCATAACTGACCATGGGTGTGCGCCCCAGAGGTGACAGCCCTCAGCTGCTTATTTTCCTAGTGCTCCTTTTGACGTTTCCTCCTCTCTTCTGTTTGTTGTGTGAGCTTCTTTTCGCCCAATCTGAGACTGCGCTGTAAATAGCATCGCCACTTAGTGCGATCGGCAGCTTCATCCTTGTAGTGGTGTTTGATGGTATTGTATGATGTTGATATTACTAAATGTAATTGTATGAGGCCAGCTGTGAAGGCTCCTGAGATAAAATGTAGTTGTGAATTGTCAGAAGGCCTTTCTTGCTACCACTACGACCTCACACTTAATTTTTTTTAATGAATGTGGCTACGTAAAGTGTCTAGGGTACTGTTATGTAGTGTGGTGTGATAGTTTATAAATACACCCACAGATATTTAAGAAGACTAATAATATTAACAAATGTTAAAATACACTGAACTAACTCACGTGTGTAAAATTTTTTGATAGAATTATATTACATTTATTTTGTTCTGGATCAATTTTTTTAGGTTGACCAGAACTTAAAAGGATTTAGAGATTATGAAAAAAATGCATGGAATATTATATCATAAATGCAATAGTGTACATATATATGTACTATACTAGTTAGTTTATTAAAATGTTCTAGTAGTCATCTACTTGGGAGGATAGTTAATGTTTGTGCTGTTGGGGTGGCCTCATCACACCTGTCTATATTGACTACACAGTGTCCAGAAAATGGTGGGAATTTTTTATGGGGGTATTAGTAACTACACAGCGTTGGTGAATGTCCAGCAGACCAGAGGCTCACTCATCTTGTAGTTGTAGCTCTGGTGCTGAAATCAGGTGGTCCCACCTCTCCGTGCTGGCGGGCAATAATGGTGGTCTCTGTCACAAGTACTGCACAGATACACTCGAGTAAAGTCACCAACTGAATAGACACTGCTTTGTTGACAACAGAAACTCACAGCTCTGCAATCAAAGTATGGGCCATGTGTCAAAATCTATTCTCTACCCACGTCTGGACACAACACTGACACAACAACCACATCATACAGACAGGTCAGATCTCTCTGACCAAACAGCACATTTACCATGGTGGTTTTACATCAGATAGATCCTCCCAGACTATAGATTCTGAAAAATATTTATTAGTTTTCTGCCCTAAAAGAGGATAGGTAATATGTTTCATTATTCTCAACACTTGATCTGTCTTGCATAATCCTTGCTGGAGTTTATGTACATTGTTGGTCCCTAGACCCTGACTAAGGCGGGGGGTCTAGAGCAAATCCCTACTTGTTTGTAAGGCTAGATTTCGATATGGCAGTATCAAATCACTCGAACATGAAACAATATTCAAAATATATAAGGAAATAATTTCAATCTTACCAGATTATGAATAAATAACACAGAATTGCTAGCAAAACTCAGCTGAGCTGCTGGCTATAGTATGGCGTCCCTAAACTTCTTTCACTTTCTTTCATATGGAAATCACCACACTTTAAAATCTGTGTCTATCACTGAACAACTATTGAAGAATGGCCCCACTTTCGCGTCTGAGCGCTAATGATATGATTGTCTGTGGCCAATCACTGCCTAGGTTTATTTTAAATTCAAATTTCCTACACTAAAGTCATTTCAGTCATGCTTCAGTCAAGTATGGATGTTTATCTGTTAGTCTGTCCGTCTCTACTTGTGTTTCTACAAAATGTACTTGATTTTTTGACCCAACCTTTCTCTCCCCCTCAAAATTTTGTCGTTAAAAGTTATATTTAGACACAGCCACCACAAATCCATCCTCTTCCCTTCCATACTAAGTAGATGATTGAACACCTGCGTCTCTCGAGGTCGTGTTTTTTTTGTGGCAAATAGCGACCACGATTTAGAGATTCAATACAGTCTGTCGAGATGTGAACAACACTGTCTTTTTGTCATTATCTTCAATATTCATCTATCCGTCCTAGTAAAATGTAAGACCATAATTAGTTCACTGCTCAAATGGG